>CAUYRH010044906.1:0-16682 GCA_963574655.1 Perodicticus potto
GGGTACTGGCCCCCCAACCAAAGCAAGTGACATGGCCTCATGTGCTCCCTGAGGAACGTTGCCCTAAGATGGAAAAACTTCTTTCTCTGTGGACATGCCCGGGCTAGTAAGAACAATCAGTTAAATGTTCACAGAAAGGAATGTTTCCAGAGGGTTTCACAGGGTTGAAGCTGGGGGCTGGGTTTGCGGAGGTTACGGGAAGAGGTACTCTGTTCTATTCTCCTTTTAGCAAATTGTCATTTTTTAAGTTTTGGGGAACTAATCAAACAGAACAGACAGCCAGGCACCATTGTGGTTAAGCCTTGAGCAAAGTGTTGAGGAAAGTGTCCTTGATTTAGATTAACTGTATATGTATCCAGCAACATCTGTGTTGAGCAAAGAATTTTCATGGTAGTTTTTGTGATTTCATCATTATTAGTTCCTTTTTTCTATTTCTATGCCTTTATTTGATCAGTGTGTATAAAAACACCCAATAAATGTGGGTTGTCACTGCCCAAGCGAGCTTCAGTCTTCCTTTTATTCATATTCATTTTGTGTGGAGGGCTTGGCTCCGCGTCTCTGAGCAGTTAGTTTCGTGATCAAATACACTCTACCTTTTGTATTCTTCTTAAATGCCATCACCCAGTGCAATTATCCACAGAAGTATGCCTTTTTTATTTCCCCCACAGCCCCTCATCCAAGAACAAAGCAAGTGAACAAAATAAAAACCAGGGAGACCCAAAATAACTGTGCCATCACAGAAAAAGTGGCACCAAATATGACACTGCCTGTGTAAGAGGGAGGAAGCATCACAGTAACCTGAAGTTTCATTAGTGCTTGTGAATAAGACATAACCCATTCTTGGCCATAATCGTAATCTTTGGCAACAAGCATGGGTTTGGGTAATAGTTTTCCATATATGTCAAAACTCAGTTTTCCACTGGATGGGAAATAAAAATGACTGCCATTTTACAAGGCTTTAAAAGTAATTCAACCAATTACAGGGATAAATCTGAAAGGTAAGGACGACAATGTGCCGGATAAAAGGTAGACACTTTAGTGTCTAGTCCCAAAGAAATATGGAATTTGACCTAAGGTGTGTGAGCTTCAGGATCTGTGATACCCCTTTCTCCATGAGATTTGTGCCCATAATAAAGTAAAGGAAGCAGAGAGACCCGCTGTTACTAAAGGTTAGAAGTCTCTGGGAGAACAAGTGAAAATAGTGCATATTTGTACTTAGCATGTGACTTCCCTTTTTCACATTGTCAGATGAATTCACCTGAATTTCAACGAATAAATCATCACACAAAAACGAAATGTCTTTACACAGGCAAACAAAGGGCAGAGACCTTTCTTGTACTGTCGATTAGAAAGCTGACTCCAGTCTGCAAAGTTGACAAACAGTAGAGGTCTGATACATGCTTGGGAATAAACCCTTTTATCCTCCATTTATGGTGTTCGAGGTGGTCAGATCAGAACCATGTGGATCATACCAAAGAAGATGAAAAATGTGGGAGTTTACCTAACAAAGGATGTGAAAGATCTCTGTAAAGAGAACTATGAAACTTTAAGAAAAGAAATAGCTGAAAATTTTAACAAATGGAAAAACATACCATGCTCATGGCTGGGAATAATCAATATGGTTAAAATGTCTATACTATCCAAAGCAATATATAATTTTAATGCAATTCTAATTATTTTCTTTTTTAATGCCTTTTTTGTTCCTTTGTGGTTTGATGGTTTTCTGTAGTGGTATGTTTTGAATCATTTTTATTTTTTGTTTCATTGATCTTCTAAAGATGTTTTTGGTACCATGAAAATATCATGCTTCTAATGGTCTATGTTAAACTGTAACACTTTAATTTTGATTGCATACAACAACTCTAGACTTTTATTCCCCTCTGCATTTTACAGTTTTGTTATCTGAATTTGCATCATTTTCTTATGTGTATTTCTTAATATCTTTTTTCACTTTAGTTGTTATTAAAAATGTTGTCCTTTATCTTTCATAGTAGGGATAAAATTGTTCCACACATCATAGTTACAGTCGTAGAATGCTACGCATATTGCTCAGTATTACTTTTACCATTGGGTTCTGTGTTTTCATAAATCTTACGTTATTAATTACTGGTGTTTTGTTTCACTTTAAAGAACTCCCTTTAGCAATTCCTGTAGGGTAGCCCAGTGGTGATGAACTCCCTTAGATTTTGTTTTCCTGAGAAATTTTTTATTTCTTCTCATGTCTGAAAGGTAGAATTGCTAGATAGAGTATTCTTGGTTGTTTTTTTCTTCTTTCTGCTAAAAGAAAACTAACCAAGAATATTATGAAGTTTAATTAGTCAGAACTTCCCAAGACTAGTAATATTTAAGTTCAAGGAGCACTAAGGCTCACTTAAAAATTTTCAAAGAAAGACTGAAGATATGGTTACTAATCCTTGTCCTACCTTCATGTGTGATATTGAGCATGTAATATTGCTAGGATCTCTAACTTCTTATCTAGAAAACAAGAGTTTAGATTGTGCACACTCCACTCAATGTAAAATTTCCTGAGTATATGAACCAAAAGAGCAACCGCTGGCTTTACTCTTAAATGAAGCAACTCACTTTGTGAAAGTATGTTTAGGTGAGGTCACTGGTGAAAGAACAGTAGTGAACTGGTATAAATTTAGCTAAAGAGCAAACTTTTCTAAAATGTAAATTAGCCAATTTTAGGACCTCTGTGGCAACATCAGAATATTTGGGTTGGAGAATATCATAGTTGATTTTTCTGTTATTACACTGAAACAAAAGGCCTTAGGCTAAGTGCTTAGGAGAAATTTGTATGAGAAAACAGGCAAAGGTCTGAAATTAAGGGATCATTTTACTTAGTAAAAGTAAATCATATGCCCAAATTTTGTAATAGAGTAATCTCAAAATTTTCTTTCCTCATTACCAGAAAGATATACAATACCAGTAATGCAACATTATATCTATTAAACTTTCTCATATAAAATCTGGACACACTTTTATGCTTTTTCACTTCAAAGTGCTGCCCCTAGACCTGTAGCTTTGACATCACATGAAGAATTCAGAATCACATCTTACCACAGATCTATATGGAATCAGAATCTACATTTTAACATGATCGCCAGGTGAGTCAAAGTCACATTAAAGATTTAGATTATTTAGGTTATTACATTTTTGAGGAGTTTTACACCCATATAAATTATCTGATCTTATTTAACTCAGCTTCTTTCAATTTTGCCTTTATGCATTATCTTAAAATATCATCGAGGACTCATACCTAAATATACACTGTTTTTTTATTATCTACAACCTTATTGAGTTCAGATTTTCAATTATTTTATACTCTTTATGTTTTCTATGTAAATATTGAAATGATTTCTTTAGCTTAGATTCTTCAGCTTTTTATATTTAAGGGAGACTTTAAACTATAAGTAGTGGCTTTGAAAACCGAGAACTCAATAAATTAAAGACACTTTTACTCTACCTTTAATTTTTCAGCCACAACAATTATTTCTCTTATGCTAAAAGATTTACATGCTTGTGATACATCACCGTGTTATGTAGGCCTATTGTGAGTTGTAATTTTATATTAACTTATTCCATTTAGCATGGTAATATTCATTTATAGCCTCCTTTATAACATATTCTTTACTTGAAAGTAATAAAATTGCATTTTGTTAACAAAACATCTGTAATTTGGTTTTGTTAGTAAATCATATTAGCCTCATTATTCAAAATTAGTGAGACCTTATCACATATGCCATGGCTGCAGGTGTTAGCCAGAATAGTGTGAATAATATCAACACTGAATATGAGATTTGGAATTTGTTTAGAGATAAAACTCTCTAGGGGTGTGTGAAGCATGCCTCTTCAATCCTCCATGAATCTTAAATGTTCTCTCTGTAGTCCTGGAGTTGAGAGAAGAAGTGGGTCTGTTTTGTACTCTATTTTTATCTGGGCCTTTATATAAACTTCATTTGAATAGAGTGTTCCGTAGCTAAATGTGTGAAAGCCAGTCATTCTTTCCCAGTGTCTCATTCGCCATGAACTTGCCTCTCAGGAAGGAGAGACCGTGACTAATGTCACATGTGCTGCCATGTCTCCCTGGGCTTCAGAGTTATAACAATCCTTGACGCTGTGGCCACCCCTCCCATCTCTGTGCTGCCTGACTTGTTACGTGCTCTTTGAAATGTCACAGCCACCTCAGAGAGCAACTCTGAATGGGTCTGGACTCATGCTTTGCTTGCCATGCTCTTGAAGCTTCCAAAAAGAGTAGATGGCCAGTTGTGTCTGGTTACTATCTCCCCACAAGAGATTCCTAGAGTGAATTCAATCCTGCCTCCAATCCCTGTTCTCTTCAGTCCTCGCCACACCAAACCCAATCATTCTAAGGATTCTATCTTCACCCTAAATGGTACAGCTATTGATTAGTTCAGATATCCCACAGAATGTTCACTGAGCCCTCCAGATCCACATTGATTAGCTGTGAACTGACTACCCTGTGTCCATGCGCCCTTCTCTGAACTTTTCACTTCCATTCTCACCTTAACAGGAATCCCCCTACAAATCATGTCCTCTAGAGACAGCTGCATGAAAGGCATTTACTCTCTTTTACCCCAAGAACCTCAGAACCAGACGATAGCCAATTATATTCACCTCTCCCTACCTCTTCAAAACCACCTCCTCTGTGAAAGTTCACACTGTCAGACCTTGCCTCATATCCTACACCAGTCCATTTCCTCCTTTATGATAATGCTGGGATCTTTGTCGTCTTTACATCTCTGTCCCTGAGACCATTTTCAATAATTTCTATGTACTTTTAGGGGATTTCCTCTCATTCCTGGACCCCCCAAAGTCTCTTCTATCCCATTTCAGCCACCTATTTTTAGATCTTGTCCTCATCAATAGTCTGGACTGCAGCTGACATTACCCGTCCTTTCTCCAGCATCTTCAGTGTCCTCCACTCAGTCATTCCTAACACAGATGCGCTTGTTCTATCATCTCCCATCCCAGGGGCCGGGGAGGGTCTCCTTTGATCCCATTTTCATTCTATCCAAAGCCTCGTCTGTCCTCCCCTTCGCAGTCAGTCTTCTGGCATGACTGATGTATGCTCGCTGTTTCCGTCTTCCCCCCCTGCGTTCTGTCCTCCTGTCATGCCAATCAGACTTCAGCTCCCACAGTACTGGTCTAGCTCTTGTCTGAGTTAACTGGATCTCCACATTGCCACGGCTGGTGAACTTTTTCTGCTGTTGTTTGACTTTTCTGCAGCATTCAGCTTAATTTCACTTCCCTTCTTGAAACACTTTCTTCTCTTGATTTCAATGATCGATGCCTTTTTATCGCATGGGCTGTGCCTTCTCAGGCTTGTTGCTGGCTCCTTCTTGTCTGTTTGACTTCTAAATGTTAAAAGCTGTCCCAATTGTCATCTAAGTTCTCTTCTCTTTCCTAGTAACATGCTCTTCCAAGTGACGTTCTCAGCATTGTAGCTTTAAATGCCATACTTATTCATACATCTCACACATCTGAATATGCACTTCATACTTCTCTTCAGAACCTTCAACACATGGACCCTCCTGCTAACTCTTGGCATCTTAACATGGATGTCTCATAGGCTTCTCAAATGTACCATGTCTACAGAGAACCCCCATTATGTCCCCAACTTCAGAAATGACACCATCCTCTTAGATCAGTGTTTCTAAAACTTTGTTTTTCAGTATCACCACTACCAAGGAACCATATTAGAGGTTTATTTTTATTTTTATTTTTTTTTGCAGTTTTTGGCCAGGGCCAGGTTTGAACCCACCACCTCTGTTATATGGGGCCGGTGCCCTAATCCTTTGAGCCACAGGCACTGCCCTAGAGGTTTATTTTTTCTAATTGGTTTCACTTGTGAAATTTTAATACCAGAGATATACTGTATAACTGTTACTATAATATACACACACACACACACACAAACACACACGTTGTGTGTTTTATACATACAAAAAAGTAAAATGGGCTTGCCCCCCCCAAAAGACAAGGCAGTATCACCCCCATTGATAATGCCTTTGATGCTCAAACCATCCTTCATCTCTTCTTCACCCTCTGAATGAAACCTACTTCTAATTCTTGCTGTCTCCTTCCAGTCCATTCCTGGAATCTGGTCATATGTCCCAGTCTCCTAACAACTAACCACCATCATGTCTGAAATGGATGACTGCAACAGCGGTTCAGCTGCTTCCTTCCACACTTGCCACCTAGATGACTTTTTTTTTATTTGAGAATATTATGGGAGTACACATGTTTTGGTTACATAAATTAATTTTATACAGTTTGAGTCAAAGCTATAAGTGTGCCCATCACTCATATAGTGTCCATTGTCCAGGTAACCTTTTAAAAATAAGTCGTGTCATGCCACTTCCATGTTTAAAATCTTCCAACAACATTTCCTTGCGTTTAGAATGAAACCAAATCCTCAAAACCTTGGAATGGGAAGGTGTGTAGAGTTTTAAATCACTGTACGATCTGGCCGCCTCTAACTCTCCTCACTTTTGTTTCTATCCGCTACTCTCACTGCACTGACCTGTGTTTGGTTCCCCTGATATGTCGACCTTGTTTCTGCCCTTAAGGTCTGAAGTTCTGTACTCAGGTCTTCGTAGGCTTGGTCAATGCCCCCTCACATGCATGATTTAAAAGAGCCGTACACGTACCATCTGTCTTGTCACTGGGCTCTAAACTTTTGCAGTTAATGTCACCTTTTATCTGTGGGTTTGTTATCTGCCCGTCTTTCCTCATTAGAGCATGCGCTCTATGTCTGTGAGGTTTTGCTTCCCATTAATCCCCGTCACCCAGAATAGGGGCCAGTACATTGTAGTTACTCACTCTACATTAAAAGTATTAATAAATGTCATTCTTCTACAGCAATATCCCACCAGAGCTAAGGTATGCGAATCCTTGGCCTGTTTTCTCTCTGATCGTCTATTGAACATTTTATCTTGGTTATTACACAGATAATTTTTGCTTTGAATTGTTAACTTCAGAACTGATGTACATGGTTTCACTGATTATCTCTATTTCTTCTTATGATTTTCTATTTTGTTAATTACTGTGTTTATTACCACTCCACAAATTCTTTGGTTTTGCTTTGTTCTTTGTCTAGTTTCTTTCCTTCCCATGTGTTATTTTCTATAGGATCCTTTTATCCCCTTGTTCCCTGTAGTTTTGTTTTTTAGACTTCTGAGTCAACTGTCTCCAAGCTGGTTTCACCCAGCAGAAGGCTTCATGGGGAGAATAGAGGGAAGGGGCAAGCGGTGACATTTGACCCCATGTCACTGCCTCAGCCAGTATCTCTGGCAGAGACTGTGTCTCCTCCTTCTTCCTAGCTATTATTTTGAAGGTCTGCTACTGTTTTCATCATCGTCAGGTAAATTCCCACCCTGAGATACAACAACACTGGTTCCTCAATTTTTTTCCACCTACTCTAAGAAGAGTAATGAACTTTTGCTGTGACTAAAATCAGGGGGTACTCACTCCACATGGCTTTTAGTTGTTACCAACTTTTGTCATCAACTGCTTGTATTAAAGTAAAGTTTTAAATATTAAAGTGACTTCTGTTTTTTTGAAAGGACCTTATGTTATGCACAGGGATAATAAAACATTACAAACATTATGCTTCCAGAAACATCTTTCATTTTCAGTTATGGTTGGAGCTTTCACATTGGATGACTGAAACACTGTAGTTAAAACTTGGGTAAAGTGAGCAGTGACTGTGGCTCAAAGGAGTTGGGCACCAGCCCCATATGCTAGAGGTGGGGGTTTCAAACCCAGCCCTGGCCCAAAACTGCAAAAACAAACTAACAAACAAAATTTAGTAAATTTACAAGTGTAATAAATTATTGAGCTCCTAAAGGGTGTCACAGATACAAAGATGATTTAATACTGATCAGTACCTTCAATAAACCTATTGTGGTCAATTGTGGGTGAGATACCAGCACAAACAGACAAGGGAAATGTTTCGGTACTTAAAAAAGAGAGAGTGTCAGGGAGGAGCAAAGATTTCCTCAGAGAACAAATTAGTGCAGCAATTTTCAAAGTGTGGTCTGTAGACCTCTGGGGTGGGGCCAGAGAGGCTAAAGTTCTAACAAGTTCCCAGGTGACAACGAGGCTCCTGGTACATGCACTGGAGGGCTTTCAGGCAATAAAAAAAGATTGAACTGAAGCAGCTTTCGCCCATTTTGTTTGGGTATAAGAATCACCTGGTATCTGTAATACAGCTCCATAGGGTCTGCCAGTGGAGACTGTGACTTAACTGATCTGGAGTGAAAATCTAGAAATTGTGTGTTTAACAAACAAATTCTTATGATTAGGTAAATTTGAGAAACACTAACTAGATGATCTTCATAATGTTTCCACAATGCTGTTTCCCATAGAGCTAGCAAATTATTATATTTATTTTTCAGCCTGAAAATTTTTTTTGGTTAGTTTTTTCTTGTTTCTTTTTGTGCCAGAGACGGTAGCATTGCTATTAGAAGGAATAACCATCATTTTATTTTATTTCTAATAACTAAAATTAAGCACAGTTGGGGGTAGTGGCTCATGCCTGTAATTTTAGCTACTCTGAAGACTGAGGTGGGAGGACTGCTTGAGGCCAGGGGTGTGGAACTATCCTGGCCAAAAAGTAAGATACCAAGTTAAGTCAAAAAAATTAGCCTGGTTTGGTGGGATGCCCTTGTACTCCCAGCTACTTGGGAGGCTAAGAAGGGAGAATGGTTTGAGCCCAGAAATTCAAGGCTACAGTCAGCTAGGATCATAGCACTACATTTCAGCTTGAGTGACAGAGTAAAATTCTGTATCTAACAAGAAAAAGTAGGCAAAGACATGAGCAGAAGTTTTCAAAAGAAGATAGACTAATGACCAATAATGTGTGAAAAAAATGTGCTGTCTACACCTAAAGGACCTGCAGATCACAACCACAATGAGGTATCACCTAACTCCAGTGAGAAAGGCTTTTATCAAAAATCCCCAAACAACAGATGCTGGCACAGATACAGAGAGAAAGTAACACTTGTACACCTGTGATGGGGTTGCAAACTAGTATAACCTCTATGGAAAGTCAGCTGTGCATATGGAGACACCTCAAAGAGCTAAAAGTAGACCTGCCATTTGATTCAGCAAACCCACATTGAGTATTGCCCAAAGGGGGGGAAAAGATGTTTCATCAAAAAGACACCTGCACTTGAATGTTTATTGCAGCACAACTGCAAAGATGTGGAATCAACCTAAATGTCCATCAACACATGAGTGTAGTAATAAACTGTGTGATAAGTATACCATTGGTTGCTGATCAGCCATAGAAATAATAGTAACCTAATACCGTTTGTATCAACCTGGATAGAACTGGAGACTGTTCATCCAAGTGAAGTATCACAAGAGTGGAAAACCAAATGCCACATGTACACATTATTAAGTTGGAACTAATCAATCAACACCAATGTGCACATTTGGTGGTAAAATTCAATGGAAAGCAAGCAGGTGAGAGGGAGCAGAAAGCAAGCAAAAAGGTTGGGGTAAACTACAGTTACTGGGTACAATGTCACTTTCTGGGTGAAAGGCACACTTGTAACTTTGACTCAAACTGTGCAAAAGTGATTGATGAAACCAAAATGTCTATACCTCCTTAATATTCTGAAACAAAACTAAACAATCCCCCCTCCCAAAGAATAAACACTCAAATATGTAAATATATGTAAAGCTTCTATTATCATTCAGTGATTAAGTGATTTAGTGAAATGATGCAATGTTTTTGGACATTAACCCTGTGCAGTTGATATTACTTACCCTATTCTGTGGATTGGGGAAAAGGAGCTGAGGTCCATAGTGGAGGAGGGTCAGGGTTACATAGATGGGGAAAATTGGAGACTTGGGATTTGACTCTCATCCTGGTCCAATGACTGGTTGCAGATGGGGGACATCGTTCACCTGTGACACTACCTCCTGTGTGCTTGTGAAGCACAGTGCCTGAACACTATTGGCATCTTCTCTCCTTAACTTAATGTCTCCATTCACTGCAGCTTCATGTCCCCTGCTTAGGGCTTTACACTCTGAGTTTTGCAACTGCCCTCCCCAGTCTGCCATCACTGAAGATCAGGCCTGATCCCAACCAGCCTCAGGTTCTGAGCTGCTCTCTCCAGTATCTCTGCTCTTTATGAGCATCCACATTCATCTTCATCTGGAAATAAAGCCAAATTGTGATGCAATGAGGTCCCTGATTTTAGGCTCTTCAGCACAGCCATAAAATGTATTCCTTTAACTGTTCTTCAGTGGACCAGCTGTTCTGTATAGAGCCACATGGTGGGGTTGGCTGAGTGGAGAAATATGTCTTCCTTGATGGTTTAATAATGCTTTTCACCGATTGTTCTTATGTCTGTGTGATTATTAGGACAAATTTCACAGAGATGATTTATTTATTTATTGAACAATTAAGTGTGTGCATTGAGTGTCTGCCCAGCACTATGTAGGGTTCCAAAGATGCAGTGCTGAGCAAAAGCTGACTTGGATGCTGTCCTCCTGGTCATCACAAAGGAGACAGTTCAATAAAGGAAACAATTTTAAGTAAATAATCACGACAATTAATGTATGATTACCAGCAAAAGTCAGAGCCATGAAGTAAAGGAACAGAGATGTCAAAAAGAAACAAGAAATGTGTGATAAAATTTATCAAGATCTGGTCAGATTCCTCTCATTTTTTCTTTTGTCCACTTTGCTGAAGTTGTAATCTTTATGGATGTAGAAAGAATTAACATGTATTGTGTTATTATTATGTACACGTGGCTTCTTGCAAGCCCTTCATGTGCTTTATTATATTATATCTGCACAAACACCATATTAACCGTACAAAGTAGCTACTTTCATGAAACTTCAGTTTCTTCTTTTATGATGTGGACAGATTACTTAAGTAACCTGCCCATGGTTGTACAGCTAGTGAGCAGTGGACACTGAATTGAACACAGGTCTACCATACTCCAGGGTTCAAGATTGTAACAACTCTGAGTTATTGCTTTCAGAAAACATGGTGGATGTGGTTTATGAAGAGCCAAGAAGATTTATAATAAGTTGTCATCATTAGGACCTGTATGAAGAAATCAGGGCAATATGTAAGGACAATTAGGCAGGTCAGCTGAAGAGGAAGGTTTTGAATAGCATAGCTCAGGGCTCTGTCCTCTGTCCTTAGTCTTGTCTAAAATATCTTGTCAATGGACCTGGACAATCATACAGAATGGGAGGGTTCATCACATTTGTGAATGGAAAATACTCAGAGAAGGAGCTAATATACAGTATCAATTGGAAGTTAATTGGAAATTGGCATTCACAAAAATCCTACCAACTGAAATGAAGGCATAAATCTACTAATGTGAAATCTAATGCAAGTGAGAGTGAAACCTTGCCTTTTGAGTTCAGGGTATCAGCTGCACAAATATAGAATTAGAAAGATGAAATTTACATTCCCACTTAGGGATTTTTGTGCATTCACAAAATGAGACTGAAAATAGATAACAGTAGAAAGTAACCTGTAAAACTTTCATGAAATCTGTGCTTCACTATGAAATGTATGGAATTTGCAGAAAAATTTAAAAAGCAAAGGAGGTGAATGATGGCATTGTTTTACCTTGGCTAGTTGTTTATGGAGAAAGGTATTTTCTGTGATTTGAATGTTTGTGTCCCCATGTAGTTTATATGCTGAAACTTATATCTGATGCAATAGTATTGCATTTCAGCAATGGGGGTCATTTCAGGCATGATTAAGTCATGAGGGCTCTGCATTCAAGAATGAGATTAGAGCCCTCAGAAAGAAGGCTAGAGGGAACCTGCTTGTCCCTTCTTCCATGTGAGGACACGCAGAAGGCACCAGGTGTGAGGAATGGGCCCCACTGTGTGAATAGCCAAACACCAAATCTGTTATTGCCTTGATTTGGGGCTTCCAAGCCTTTGGAGCTGCGAATAATACATTAAATGCATTTCTGTTGTTTACAGATCATCTAGTCCAAAGTTATAGAAGATAGAATGGACAGAGACAGCACTGCACATGGTTTTGGAGCCTTATAGAAAGCTTACACATACACCAATCAAGTCATTTAGAAGAAAGAAGTAAGGATGGAGAAAAGCTTAGAAATAATTTCATATATGAAATAGTAAAAAATTAAATGAATACATAAAACTAGGTTGTATAGCCCACAAAAGATAAGACTCAGGTTTGTTGATAAGGGAGATTTGTTTTTGGACTCCCCAGGGAAAAGAATTATGATATCAAGGTGGGAGTCATGGTGGGGGATGTTTGATAAGACCCCTGAGCATAGGAAGGGGGAAGCTATTAGAGAATTACTGTTCTTGTTCCCCATTTGACAAATGAGAGAATGGATCTACTTAACCTAAAGTTTAGGTAACCTTTGTCTGGATTAAGAGTTCCATGAGCAAGTTAGGAGAGAGAGAGCAGAGACGGTGAAAGTTTTCAGAGAATTCTTCACTAAACCAATCTGAAGCCAGTCCAAATGGTTATCCAGCCACAAAACTAATTTTTTTTTCTTCTGTGACAGGAATAACACAAAACTAATTTTATGTAAGGATGTGTCTATCTTATATACCAGCCACTATCCTATGCTTTCAATACCTGGTACTATTTATTAGTAATATTTCTAGCAATCCTTTTTGCATTTTAAAGAGGGGAAGTCTGAGGCTGGAGGAAATTAACTTGCTCGTACAAAGCAGAACTGAGACTCAGCCATACTAGGGTTAGACTGCAGAGCCTATGCTAAAAGCCAGCCCTTTTAGGGTTCCAATCTATGAAGCAAGTGAAAACCAAGGGTTTATTGTGGGAGGGCAAAGGACACTGGGGCTAGAAAAAAAAAAGAGTGAACTTTTCTCAAGGAGAAAGATAGGTAGGATCTAGCAGAGCATTGAGCTGGAGAGCTGGTGGTTTGGACAGACTAGATAAAGTCAGTAGAATGATCAAGAAGTGGCAGTCCTGGAAAGCGATGGCTGTAACCAAGCTCAAATAATATCAGCTTGCCCTGGGGTTGGGTCTTTAGCCAAGCACGTCAAAATGCTTAGACAAATCCATCCAGGATATCCCCACATTCATGTCTTCCCAGGGCAATACCACTCTGCTTGAGTGCTGTTTTCACCTTCTTTTGCCTAGACAGGTTGTCTGCTCTCAGTTTTTAATGAAAAAAAAATCATTAAGGATGAACAGGACGCATACAAAGTACTTCAAACAGCAGGGCTATCACACTGACATTGTAATTTGTATTGATGTAGTGCCTCCCTGCCCAAGCTTTACATATTTCTTCTCTTGCAGACTTCACACATATAGCGAGACAGACATTATCTTTCTCCCCAGGTGCTGGTGAAAGAAAAGTCACTGTGCATTCTAATGTTAGACTTTTAGTTCAGGGGAAACCACGGCTGGCAGGATAGGATCTGAGTCCGCAGCATCAGAGACCAAACCACAAAGGAAAGTTCTCGGATGAACTCTGCTCCTCAGAGCCTTTATTTCCCTCAGCTTGCTGCCTCTCCCACTTAAGCTGAAGGAATAATTTTGATTTCAAAATTCTTCATCCAGAATGTAGCATGCCCATTTCTGCAACAGGGAAGCAGCTTCTTGATGGAAAGAGTATCTCAGGCTTACCCTGTTGGGTTCTTGCAGCTGGAGGTCTCTTTTCCCTGTTAAGCAATCACTGCCTCACAAGCTAATTTCTCGTTCCTCAGCATCTTGCTGTGCAGTGCTTTATTAAGAGAAATTTACTCTTCAATTTCCTGTAGTGATTTCAAATTCCCAAGGTTACTGCAGCGCCTTACTTTATAGCAACAATTACACACCACTCCCTAAGGTTGTAAAGGATTTGGAAATACATCCTCAGAGGAAACTTTGGATGTTGGACGACACCAGCTTGCAACAACATTAACTCTCTCATTGGAAACTCCGATGAGAGATGTTTGGAAGTAGGTGAGGAGGAGCCCAAAGAGAATGAGGAAGTGTCCTGGTCTGAATGTCCTGGCCACATCTCAGCACTCAGGGAGTGCCTGGAGAGAGGGGGTTAGCATGGAGATGGTAGCAAAGATTGATTTTCTCCTGCAGAGATCAGTTTCATGTTTGCAGGGAGTTGAATTTCTTTCTTCCAGCCTCTAATCACATGGTCATATAACTTTCTTCACAAGAGTGGTTATTTTATTTTATTTTATTTTTTTAAATTTCTGTATTTAATTTTTTTTTTTGTAAGCACCTTATTTTTTTTTTTTTTATTAAATCATACCTGTGTACATTTGTGCAATCATGGGGTACAATGTGCTGGCTAAGGTTTTGTCAAACAGTTGGTTATTTTAAATGTGCAATGTTTTCAGGAAAAGTTACTGCTGAAGCTCTTTCAATTTTCAGAGCCTGTTGGCTGGAAGGCCTATTGCCCTTATTTTATGGTACTTTTGACAATTCATGCAGGGTGGCAGCTGGGAGGATCACACTCTCTCCAGATGTTATAGACCACCAAATGCAAGTCCTGAATTTTAGAGATAAGGAAACTGAGGTTCCAAGGAGGGTAATTCAGCTAATGTGTTATTATATCATAAATAAATTGTGATATATTTTTCTTATTGCTTTTAGTTGCCTATAAATCCCACATTTCCATAGAGAGAAGAGCATGGCACTTATTGGCTCATAGGTTATTTTTTTCATTCATTTTCAGTTTGATATCTTCTTTAATTCAGTTTGCCTTTATAACAACCCAAACATGGGGGACTTATGAAAAAAATAAATCAAGAATGAGCCACCTCTGGTTCTTGAATTAATTTAATCTAAGAGGAAAACAATAAAATGTGTAATCCCCATTTATGTAATAGTTTGGAAAAGGCCTGGGCTGCTTCTTTTTTGGGAGGAAATCTACAACAAACATGAGATGTTAAAATTATGCCACAAAATTGTAAGATGGAAATCCCCCCCCACATAAGGTGACTAAAAATACCTGTATCTGTCTGAAAATAAAATAGTGGTCTGTAGAAATAGTGAGTAGCAGGTTAATAAGTCAGTATTTCATAACTATTTAGTAAAGAACACAATATAATGATCTATGTTTCTCCCTCTGGCTGTGATGGTAATGAGTATGTCTAAAGGTGGGGTGTAAAGTGAAGAATATATTGTGACCCTTGATTGGAAAATATGCCTTCTGGATAAGAAGAGACCCAGGGAACAAGAACCTGATCGAAACCTTGCCAAAAAAATTATTTTATTTACTCAGAAAGTTTGAAAACTATTAGGTACATAGTATATGTGTCAATCTTTGTTTTGAGATGGGAAATAGAGACCCCTACTTGAGTAGAGAATGGAGAGGGAATGCAAATGGGACGCTCATAGCACAATGACCTACAAACAAATTCTAGAATAAAATTTTGGGGGAAGAGAAGGAACCGTCTGCAGGACCGCTACTCTGTCTCAAAGGTTGTCCTGAGTGCTCTTTTGAACGCAATATGAAAATAATTTAATATTTGTAAAAACAAAGGTAGACTGCATGCCTTTTGATATGAAAAAGCTAAATCACATTAAGTAACTTTCCCTGCCTCTATAGTATGTGGACTTGAATTGAGTCCCAGGTTATCTGATTTCAAAACCCAACACTTTCCATTATTCAAAAGGAGGAGATTGCTGGAACTCAGAGGAGGAGGGATGGCTGTGTAGCCTGGGCTGGATGGCAGAAGATGCAGGCCTCCATTATGAGATGGATCTATCCACAAGGAACCCCACAGCAAGGGAACCAGAGACTAAGTACCCTAAACTCATTCTTTACTCCAAGTTTCTGCTCCCCATTGGCAGAACTGAAACAGAAGCCATAAAGAAGGAGTATCATTCACATAGGCTGTTTTCCAAAGTCTTCCAGCAGGATGAAGAATAATGGAAAGTGGATGTAGAAAAACAAATGCTCAGGTGTCAAGTCGTGTGACACTAGTATCTAGCTTTGAAAGTTATTGCAAAGATTGTATGACTTAAAACATGTAAAATACTTAGATTGACACCAGTGACATAATAAGCTCTCTTTTTTCCTTTTATTAAGCCTTGTACACATAGATCATGAATACATTTATGCATATATGGAGTACAATGTGTTGATTTTTTAATACAATTAGGAGTGCTTATATCAAACTAATCAACATAGCTTTTGCCTCATTTACTTGATTATTATGTTAAGACATTTATGTTCAATACTTGATAGATTTGCCTTGTGTCCTTGCAATATGCTCCATAGGTGTGGTCCCACCGTTTACCCTCCCTCTATCAAACCTCCCCACTCCCCTCTCTTCCCACTCCATTTCTCTTGTTCATCATGAGCTATAGTTGTGATCTATCTTTCATAAGAAAGTGTGAGTAAATATAAATTGGTCTCATAAAAGTACTGAGTACATTGGATGCTTTTTCTTCCATTCTTGAGATAGTTTACTAAGGATAATATGTTCCAGCTCCATCCATGTAAACAAAAAAGAAGTAAAGTCTCCATCTTTTTTAAGGCTGCATAGTATTTCATGGTATACATATACCACAATTTATTAATCCATTCATGGGTTGATGGGCACTTAGGCTTCTTCCATGACTTGGTAATAATAAGTTCTCTTATAAATCTAGAGTTGTAGTGAACTGGGAATGGTCCACTCCAGCATCGTCTTCATTTGACAAATGAGGA
>CAUYRH010044907.1:0-22252 GCA_963574655.1 Perodicticus potto
TCCCAGCTACTTGGGAGGCGGAGGCAAGAGACTCGCTTGAGCCCAGGAATTGGAGGTTGCTGTGAGCTGTGATGCCACAGCACTCTATCCAGGGTGACAGCTTGAGGCTCTGTCTCAAAAAAAAAAAAAAAGAAAAGAAAGAAACATACCACCTCTCAAAAATGAGCACATTTAACATTGTTATATGCAAACACATGCATGAATATATATTTCCAAAATGTATAGTCTATTGAACATGTTGGTCTCATAGCCTTTTTATTTGGGATTCTATGGTGAGCAATTTCCCATGTTCATGGACTCCTTCAATATTACAATTTTTAATGATCTTTTAATGTCCCAAGTTGTAATTATATTATGCTTTGAATTTTAATATCATTTTTCAATGTTAGATACTAAATAATCCAAAGAGCCTTGTGATCCTATTATCATGTAAAAGATCATTTTTTCATCATAGTTATTCGTTTACCTACAGCTGGCACTGAGGGTAATGGACCACTGATTTCGTGCTGTTAAACTGCATACAAGTTAATATCTTCCTTTGAGTTTGTTCCATATGATAAACCTTTCTCACATCCCATAGAAAGATACTCTACAAAAGTTAATAAGTGTCCTTTAAAACATTACGAAATAAAAGGACTGGGATGAATCCTCAGAAATTAGTATCAAGCCATTGACTTCTCTGTGACCACTATTTAGCATACCATTAATTTATTTGCCCCAAATTGATGATGGTAAAGTCAAAAATAAAATACAAACCTATTTATCATAAGGCTTACCAAATTTTCCCATTCCGAATAGAAATGTGTTCTGAATTAATTGAATACTTCCTACTTTCCATTTTCTCTGTTAAAAGGACATATGCACCTAATCATTTTTAGAAGCTTGTCAAGGTAAGGGTTAAGAAATATCTTCACGGGCCCAGCAACAAAATCAAAAGAAAGTAAACACTGTTACACTATATTTTGTATAGTGCATAGCTGCAATAAGACAGAAAACAGAGGCTATCTTAAAAGTAGTAAATGATGCAACTTTAGAAAATTATATAAGTCAGAAAAATTGTTTTTCTATAGGTTTAAAAAAAGATGCTGCCAAGCTACCATTACTGTTTCAGTATGACTTTGCTCTAGACAATATAACCTGGAGATGGTTTTCTCAGCAACAATACTCAAAATAAGGACTGTAATAAATAGGACATTTAATGTTGAGTAAACAGTTGATCATTATTTACCTGTATTGCCCAGATCCTGTGATATGTGATTATTGTAGGATGTAAGTATTTTTTAGGAAAGCATCCAAAATAAGATTATAACTCAATAATGTTCGTCAGAGGAAGGTGTGGCACTAATACCAATCTCAGGGTCTCTTGACATTTTTCCCAGCCTCTTTGTAAAAGGCATTGCTAACATGAAAATTTTACAAGTTTTGGAATCAGTATTAACTTTAAAATGCATCTCTTCCACTTACTAGCCATGTGACCTTTGGCTATTCTTTTTACTTGTCTGAGTCTGTTACTATTTCTATGAAATTATTATGAATATTTAATGTGATACCACATATGAAGAAACCAGGAAAGTGCCTGAACAGAGTAAATAGTCAACAGTCGTTTGTTCTTTTCACCATTCCTCACTATTTTTACTGAAACATTTCTCCTTAATACCATTACTTAGGGCTTTTTCTTAAACCATCCAGACATTGTATCACCAAATGGTTTGTGTGTGATGCCATTACAATTTTTTTGTATTTCTTCATTTTTCTAACACATGTATGCATATCTACTATGTGTTAGTAACTCTTCTAGGTGCTAGGGAGAGAACAGTGAATAAAATAGATCAAAAAAAAAAAATCCTGACACTTAGGAACCTTGCATGCTCATAAAAGAGTAATACAGACTTTTAAAAAACCATGTGTTTTAAAATCTGAAGATAAATGCTGAGAAAAACATAAAACAGCAAAGGCTGACAGAGAAGGAATGATGGGATTGATTGTGTTAGGATGTCTGGAGTAGGTTTCACTGGCAAGTATATATTTCTGCAAATATTTGAATAAAATGAGGGGATAGCCACTAGAATATCTGGGAGGAAAACATTCCAGTCAGAAAAAAAGAGCAAGTATAAATGCCTTAAGACAGAAACAAGTTAAGCCTGAGGCTAAGGATGGAGTAGGATAAATGTGGGGAGGATGGCAGGTCAGAATGGGAGCCAGATCACCTACAGTCTTAGAGAATATTTTAAGGCTTTGGATTTTACTCTGAGTTAAATGGGAGGTGGTGGAGAATTACTAGATTGCAGCAGGAATGAAAAGAAGATGATCTATGTTATGCATTTTGCAATATTCTGTGTGGCAGATGATGGTGACTTTATCAGGATGATAGCAGAGGAGATGGTAAGAAGTTGGCAGATTCTGATGTATTAATGGCAGAGCTAATTGTATTTACTAATGAATTGGATATGCAATGTGAGATCATAAAAAAGAAAAGATAAGGGTGACACCAAGGTGTTTGGCTATGGCAGCTGGAAGGACAGACTTACTATTTATTGGAAAAAAAAAACAATCAAAAAGAAGTTTGGGGAAGAAAGAGTAGGAGTTTGGATTCATACAAGCTAAGTTTGAGATACATACTAGAAATCCAAGTAGATAGGGAGGGAAAGCCCTGGATAAAATAGTCTGGAATCAAAGATAAAATTCAGACCCACAATTCAAAATGGGAGCCGACAATTTACAATCGCCAAGACATGGAAACAACCTAAATGCACACCAACTCAGGAATGGATTAAAAAGCTGTGATATATGTACACCATGAAATATGATTCAGCCATAAAAAAGATGGGATGGTGACCTCACATCTTTTGTATTAATTTGGATGCAGTTGAAACACATTCTTCTCAGTAAAGTATCAGAATAATGGAAAAGCAAATATCCAATGTACTAAATACTAATATGAAGCCAGTAGACAATCTAATACATACCCAGGTAAGAGGAAAACTCAATTCAATTCAAGTTGGGGGGAGGGGCATGAGGGAGAGGGTGAGAAGGGGGTGGATGTGCTCACACTGAATGGGCACATCGTAAGGGTGTACAGCATACCTTTTAGATGCAGGATACAAGTATAAGAGAGACTCTACCTAACAAATTCAAATATTGTGATTTGGCTGTTTGTACCCTCACATTAACCTAAAATTAAAAAAAAATAAAGCTAAAAGAAAAACAACAGGGAGTTGAGAAGATATGGACCATATTAAAAGCCATGAAACCAGATACAGCCTCCTATCAGCTGTGAGTGTGGATAGAGAACAGAGGTGATCCAGGGCTGAGCTCTGAGGCACTCGGTGTTCAGAGGTTGGGCAGAGGCTAAGCAAATGTTTTTTCCTCATACCAACCAATTTTCCAACTCTCTGACACCAGGTAGGGGACCTAAACTCCAGTTCAATGCTGCCTCTAACCACCCAGAACTAGAATCAGACTCCACTGGCTTTACAGCTCAGTCCCAAAAGATGCTAGTTGCAAGTGTTAGGTCCCCAACTCATAGTCACACTTCTGTCTGACTTAGCTATAAAGTCAGGGGTTCCCACAATCCAACCTCTAGAAATTCAATAATTTGCTAGGCCTCACAGGACTCAGGAAAATGCTATATTCAGTATTATAGTTTATTATAAAGGATCCAAATGAACAGCCAAATGAAGAGGCATATATGTAGGGAGAGGTCTAGACACATCTTTCATGTCCCCATGGAGCCAGGGTGTGCTAGCCTCTGGCACTTGGATGCATTGGCCAATTCAGAAGTTCCAAAACCCCATTATTTAGGAGGTGTCATTATGTAGGCATGATTGTGGCCATTGTTGATTAATTCTATCTCCAGCCCCTTTATATGCTTTGTACTAGATATAACCTGGAAAAATGAAAGTCAAAAAATACTGGCCCATTACTAAAGTTCCATTTAGTCATCACCAGACAGTCTAATTCGTCATCATCTTATAGGAACAAAATGTCACCCACAGTGAATGCCACATAGGCCTGCAGGCTGCCATTGAACTTTGTTGGATTAAAAAGCAGAAGTAGTTCAAGCAAACACATTAGGTAATTAAATATTAAATGTCCAAGTTCAAATCAAAAGTTTATCATATCTCGAAGAAGAAGCAGAACAATTAGGTAAAGTATGCACCTAAACTATTGATACAGTTGTCATCTTAACAGTAGCTTGTTTACGACAGCAGCAAAGAAGCCTGGAGAGCAAGTAGCAATGAAATCACAAAAGGCATTTTCCTCAGCTTGTTGAGAATTAAATATTTTTCCTTGCAAGGAATGGTCCAACTATGATAGTCAGTTGCTACAAGATCTGGTGAATACAGTAGACAACAGAATTTCTGGTACAGCTTCTATAGTTTGAACAACGTTGTTTATGTAATGTGTGGTTCAGCCTTGTCTTGGGAGAGGATTAGCCTGTCTCTGTTGACCAATTTCAGCTGCTTAATTGAAAGCATCTTCATCATTCCATCCAAACTGGTTGCAGTAGGCATATGCTATAGTCGACTGACCAGGTTTCATGAGGCTGTAGTGGATAATACCAGCGCTGGACCACCAAACAGTCACCATTAGCTTTTGTTGATGAATATTCAGTTTTGGACTGTGTTTTGGCACTTCATTTTTATCCAACCATTATGTCAGATGCTTGAAATTGTCAGAAAGAATCCCTTTTTTATATACATGCAACAATTTGATATAAAATGCTTTGACTTGATACTATTGTGACAGCAAAAAAGGCAAGCTTCAAGACAGTTTCTCTTCCATCGCTTGTTTAATTCATGCAGAACCCATCTACCCAGCTTCTTTGCCTTGCCAATTTGTTCCAAATGGTCCACTATTGTTGGAATAGTAATGTCAAACCTTGATGCTAATGTAATTCGCATGTAGACTGAGATGGATTTGTTTCCACTACAGCTTTTTTAGCTCACCACCTTGGTCTGAGGCTGCCCACATGGCTCATGTTCAAGATTAAAATCCCCAGAACAGAACTTCTCAAACCATCAACATTTTATGTTGAACATTAGTCACGTCCTTCCAAACAATTTATTGATATTTCAAGCTGTCTGCACTGCGTTGATTCACAGAATTCATTTTTGAAAATAACATGAATTTTTTACTTACCCATGGTTTTATAAAAATTGCTCAAAAAAAAGTAAAAAATAATCACAAACCAAAACATATGTTTTGAAGAAGAAGGATGTACCTTCACAATAAAAATAAGAAGTGTCAAACAGTAACTGTCAACCTTAGTACTTAAGGAAGACTGACATTTCATATTTAATAACCTCTCCATTTCCTTTGATAAGAAGAAAGTGATGGATTCTCCAAAACTGAACAATGCCAAGGTTCTTTGCCCAAGTTTCTGTCTCATTTTTCCCCTTACCTTAGAATTCGAACTCCCAACATACCCTTTAGTTGTGTATTTTGGGTGGAACCAGCCCCAGAAGTGTGTTTGCCCAACTTTTCTTAGGGGCCTATTCCCTTCCCACATACAGGGCTGAGAATAGCTTCACCTTCCCAGAGCTTAGAGCTATATCCCTAATGGAAGAAGACACATGCAGAGGGGCTGGCCTTCTATAGGACCAGAGATGGACATTTGTTGTACCGAGAAGGAGAGCACAGATACATGATGACACATGATGACACATGCCCACACATGACAGGAGTTGGTGTGCTAATGGGAGGTGGAGCAAGTACATTTCTTCTCATTGCTTCTATTTTCTCAGATGCAAAAGGAATTAAGATCACTAGCTGACAGTACAGATAGGAAGGAATGTTGGAAGTTTAAAGAGAGACAGAATATGAAATTGTCTATACAGGGATTCTTAACCTTGACACTATAGACATTTTAGGCAGAGTAATTCTTTGCTGTAGGGGACTGTCTGGGCATGATGCTATGTTTAGCAGCATCCTTGATTTCAGCTCACCTAGCTGTCAGTAGTAGCACTCCCTTCCCAAGGTTGTGACAATCAAAAATGTCACAGATATTTTCAAATGTCCCATGGGGGCAAAATCATTCCAGTTGAGAATCACGGCCTCCACTAGGAGATGGGGAGAGTGAATGGAATCGAAAAATGTGAAAAGAATAAAAGATCTAAATCTAAGGCATGAAACGATAAAAATCCTCGAAGAAAGCATGGGGAAAACATTTGAAGATATCAGCCTAGGGAAAGACTTCATGAAGAAGACTCCAATGGCAATTGCAACAAGAAGAAAAATAAACAGATGGGACTTAATTAAACAGAATAGCTTCTGTCGCTAAGAAGACAATAACCAAAGCAAATAGACAAGATATTTGCATATTAAGGGAAAAGATATTTGCATATTATGAATCAGACAGGAGCTTGATAACTAGGATCTATAGACAACTCAAATTAAGCAACATAAAAAGAGCCTACAATCCCTTATATCAATGGGCAAGAGAGATGAATAGAATCTTCTCTAAAGAAGACAGACGAATGACTAACAAACATATGAAAAAATGCTCATCATCCCTAACCATCAGAGAATTGCAAATCAAAACTACCCTTAGATATCACCTAACCCACATCACAAAATCTCAAAGCTGCAGATGCTGGTGTGGATGTGGAGAGAAGGGAACACTTTTACCCTGCTGGTGGGACTGAAAACTAATACAATCTTTTTGGAAGGAAGTATGGAGAATCCTCAAAGAACTCAAACTAGACCTCCCATTTGATCCTGCTATCCCATTACTGGGCATCTACCCAGAAGAAAAAAAAATCACATTATCATAAGGACATTTGCACTAGACTGTTTATCGCAGCTCAATTTACAATTGCCAAACTGTAGAAACAACTTAAATGCCCACCAACCAATGAATGGATTAATAAGCTGTGGTATATGTATGCCATGGAATATTATTCAGCCACTAAAAAGATGGAGACTGTACATCTTTTGTATTAACCTGGATGGAATTGAAACACATTCTTCTTAGTAAAGAATCACAAGAATGGAGAAATAAGAATCCAAAATACTGGGTAGCTCCTGTGGCTCAGTGGGTAGAGCGCCAGCCCCTTATACCAAGGGTGATGGGTTCAAACCCAGCACTGGCCAGGTAAAACAGTAGTGACAACTGCAACAAAAAATAGCCAGGCATTGTGGTAGACACCTGTATTCCCAGCTACCTGGGAGGCTGAGGCAAGAGAATTGCCTAAGCCCAAGAGATGGAGGTTGCTGTGAACTGCGTCAGCACAGCACTCTACTGAGGGTGACAAAGTGAGACTCTGTCTCAAAAGGAAATAATAATAATCCAAAGTACTCAATTCTGACATAAGGACAATTGATGCTAGTACGTGGCAGGGGGTGGGGGAACGGGGGAGCAGAGAAAGGGAAGGAGGGAAGAAGAGAGGGGGAGTCACAGTATGTGACACACATCTTGGGGATGGGACACAATTATAAGAGGGACTTTACCTAACAAACGCAAGCAGTGTAACCTGGTTCTTTAAACCCTCAATGAATTCCCAACAATAAAAAAAAAGGAAAGAAAAGAACGGTAGTCACCTAACATCTCACTTGGGAATAGCGGGCATAGAAGCCAGTGGCTTGCTTAGGTGAATGTTTTCAGCCATGATAACTGCACAGGATGAGAACAGGCAGGAAGTTAATGCAACAAAGTAAGAAAGTGGCAAGGAGTTAAAGAGGCAGATGTGAGTAAGTGACTAAAATGATGGAGTCTAAGCTAGACAAGGAGGAAAGGGGGGATATGAAAGTACAACAACAACAACAACAAAACAATGTGTGGCTGGATCAACACATTGTAGATTCTAGGGGGATGTAGGAATCTGGGCAGCAAGGGGCATGACCTGAGAAATCACGCAGTGATGGCTAGCCACAGAGACGCTGGAACTCATTCTTAACTGGCTGAAGTTATTAGAAATTATTTAGAGAGATATTCATATAGAATTACATATAATTATTATTTTCCTTAAATCTTGAGAAATCTCTAGCCTCATAAAGAGCCAGGGATTGTGTTGCCAGTGTCCCATTTTTAGAACTAGTAAAGTGTAAGATTCAAATCTCCTACAGAGTTTATGTGTAGAAAATACAAGCCTATGAAGCCAAGTTCTGCATTTTATTTGCTCATAATTTCCTATATCTCAATAAGTGAAAGCAGCAACGATTCCAGCTCACTCCAAGTCAAAGATTGGCATGATATCTAGCTTGCTTACTTGTGAGAAAACTTTAAGCAAGAGGCATTTTTTCTCAGAAAAGGAACTATTGAGCTTGTGGAAATCAAAGCAGCCAAACAAACCTCTTATTATTAGAATAATGGCCATGACATTCAATATCCTTCAGGGAAAATTTAACCTGATCTTTGATTTTGGCACTTCTAGCTACTTCGAAATTAGGTCAAACAATAAAGAGAAAAAGAATACAGAACTAAAGACAAAATAAAGTCATATACCAATTTTACTCCTGAAGCATAGTTGAATGAAAAATAAGAACAAAGTAAATATTCCTTAAACTCTAACTAATGTTCTATCCTTCTGCTTCTGAAGAAAAACGTCTTTTTCTGTAATTTTACAATAAATCTAAAACACTATCATTTTTTTCATGAAACACTAAGTATTGCTTTGCCAAAAATAGTCACTGTGCTACAACCATCTAAGTTTGTTTTAATAATCCTCAGATACAAACTACCACTATGTCAGCCCTCTCAGTACGAATGACGATTATCTGTTGTTTAAAATAGATGTCCTAAGTACGTTATCTAAGTGAACAAAAGCATAAACATTTCAACTATCAAATCATCAGAACTGCTTAGGCAAGCGTAAATATCTCCTGGCTCCAGTGTATCCCTTATGGAATTTTGTTCCCCCTGTTAGTTACTTTGCTGTTGCAATGATCGCAGGCCCCTGCTGAGATAATGAAATTATGGATCTTCTTTTTATAGCTTAAGTACTTTTTATTTCCGAAGAAGTAGGAGTTTATTTCCAAGGAGTAATATGTTCTAGTATAGTCCAAATACAAGAAGGGAAAAAACAAAAGATGTTTAGTAAATCAAAAATGCAATCAATAAGGAATATCACAAGAAAAAATAAATTGAATTTGGGGAAAAAAATCAAGCCTCCTTAATCAGATTGTATTAGAGAAGGCAAAAAGTTAATGTTTTTTATTACGTACACTTCATGTGATGGAGATTTTTCTCATTTCCCTCCGGAAACTGAGTTCAAGGAGCCCTGTGTCAATTTTCCAAACTCTTCTTTGGTTTGGGGTAGTGAAGAGCCACTCAGGGGTTACATTCAGCTCAGTGACTAACTGGTTTAGAAATTTCACTTGCTTAAGTCCTATCTTCACACTGCTTAAGACCACTAACTCTGTCTTCCCCAACAAAGGTGACATTCCACAGAGGATTACAGAGACAGACAAGAGAAACCAAGTCCTATTCTAGGTTCCTTTGGTAGACCATTTCTTTGGGATTGGTATCAGATTCCATTTAATACTGTCTATTTCTGAGATCTTTTTTTCCCCCTCTACAGAAGTCCTCTCAACTGTCACACTGACAAGTCGGCCTTTTTCTGATGTCCCTAAGTGCCTGCACTCCCAAGGATTCAGATAAGAACTGGAGTTGAGTGACTGGGTTAACTGATAAAACTGCTAATTAAAGCCCTGTTTTCAACACCCCTGAAAGATTAACCAACTGAGCCAAAATTTGGAGCACGGGGGAAGTTTTACTTTTTACAGTGAACACTTCGGTAAATAAAAGGCTTTAACAATTTCAAAGAAGTAATGTCATAAAGTTTCCAATGACATTTTTCCCTCCAGAGAAGTATACAAACGAGACTATTTAGTCAAAGCCGTGTGAGGGTTTTCTTCCTTATAAACACTGTTGCCTGGCAGGGAAGCTCAGGAGCTGATCATTCTAACATTTATTTATTACTGTGCTGACACGATGATAGCAACACAAACATAGAAGTGCATTGTTCTTTAACAAAAAGAAAAAAATCAATCTAGTCTAATAATCTCAATTTAAAAACTGGTGAGAACATTTTGGGGGCAAAACACGATTGTCAGAGGGACTTTACCTAACAAATGCAATCAGTGTAAGCCAGTTTCTTGTACCTTCAATGAATCCCAAACAATAAAAAAGAAAAACTAGTGAGAAATACAAAACATTTCTCTGAGTTTCTCATTCAGATACCACAGAGACACAATACAACATGGTGCTTCTGGGTACAGACTTAGCAGCCAAAGGCCTGGATTATGATCCTATCATTGCCACTTCCTAGCTGGGTGGCAGTAGGAACTGCCTAACTAATTTTGAGCTAGTTATTTAACTTTTCTCTGCCTCAGCTGCCCCATCTGGAAGAAGGAATGATAGCAATAGTGCCTACTTTATAGGGTTGTTGAGAGGACTAAACGAATTAATCTATCAAATGCTCAGAACAGAATGAGGTACATAATTACATGGCAAATGTATGCTATTATTATGAGTTCATACACAAAAATGACCTTTAAGTCTTAATGTAAGATTGAAATTCTTGTGTGTATATTTTATTGTGAAAGATAGATCCTCAGAGCTCTTCGACCCCATCCCATATATAACATAATTTGATCACTGAATCTTTTTCCCTTACAGGCCTGACTCAATTTGACACCAAGACTATCCTCACCCATAAAAGGAATTCCTTGTACCATACGACTGTTAAACTCTTGTCTTGCTCAAATGAGCACCAGCTTTAAGTTTTAAAAAAATGAAACTTGGAACTCCCAGTTTCCTTGGCCCATTTGTTAATTAGCATCCTCCTGTGACGACTCTCTCACTGTGCTGTAAATCCACCAAGTGTCTAAACATAAATTTAAATGTCACCCACTCTGCTGGGAAGAGTCAATGTAGCATGATCTCTTGCGGAGTATTATTTTAGCTTGCAAAAGGAAGTGGGTGCATTTTTCCCTGAAGGCTCTTCCTATTCCCAGAAGCAGTCTGCCCCTTTCAGAGACAGACATGGAGATACGCTGGAGAAAGAAGAATGGATGTCGACAGGCATAAAATAGGGAAGAAACACAGCCTCACCAAACTTTCCCTGGTGAAAATTTGCCGTTTCAGGGCAAAAGACCATTAAAATGTGCCCATCTTTGATATCACTTCTAATATGGCTGGAAATGGGACTGTCGCAGTTCAAATGTGGGATGTTTAGACTGTATTAAAACACGAGGCTTCGGTCACATCAAAGGCTCCTCGTGGGAGCTTTGGGCCACGACAAGGTCACCACTGCCCCCCACTGTAATAGGTGTGGTGACACTGCGTACCTGTGAAATAGCAATGTTTGCTTTTTTTCTGCTGATAAATGTGGAGCTGAGAGAGGAGATGCTTCTGTTGCCTGAGGAATGATCTACTGTGGAAGGTTTCAAGGGAAACAGGTATCAGGTTAGGGTTACAGGGGGCAATTTTTTCAATGGAGATGTCCGTTATTCTTAGAAAATAGGCTTAATTTCCTGGTGCAAGGACAGATGTTGATAAGAAAGGCTCCCTGCTTGAGCACCAAATTTACAATAAAGGCAATGTTATTCTGACAATAGGTAATTTGGATGACATCCAGGAAGGGCATAAAATATGAGGGCAGTTTAACCTCACTCTGCTTTTTTATACTTAAATATCTTTCTCTCACATTAGTTCCATAGCACTCATCCAATACGTTTAAATTGCAATCACATAGAAGTCAGGTAAGAAAATTCTATGTAGTTACTATTAGGTTATACAATGTTCTTAAAAACAATCTATTTACATCTGGAATGGCTTTAAAGGTCTTAGTAATATGACTTTGAAAGGTTTTAGTGAAGTATTCTGAAAGTCCTTAAGATTGGGCTCTCCTAAACTTTATCAGTACTTAACAGCCCCAACAGGGCTTAGGAATTGCCTTACACATGTTCACTCTCACTTGTAATTCCCTACTCGTGGGAAAATTCTAGAAAGTACTTGGCTTTCTATTTTCTTTTCATCCCACATGCACCTACGCCTGTGGCTCATCGAGTAGGGCGCCGGCCCCATATAACGAAGGTGGCAGGTTCAAACCCGGCCTTGCCAAACTACAAAACAGAAAAATAGCTGGGCGTTGTGGCAGGTACCTGTAGTCCCAGCTACTCAGGAGGCTGAGGCAAGAGAATCACCTAAACCTAGGAGTTGGAGGTTGCTGTGAGCTGTGTGACGCCACAGCACTCTACCGAGGGTGATAAAGTAAAACTCTGTCTCCACCAAAAAAAAAAAAAAAAAAATACCAATTCTGAAAGAGAAACTCAATCATGATTGGTTGAAATAGAAATGGAATCCATATTTGATGGGACAGAAAGAAAGAGTGAAAAGAAAGTCTCTCTCTCCTCTTCTACTAACCTCTGCATCTTCTCAATGGGCTAAAAACATACACAGTCATTTCACTTCCAACTTCCATTTATACATTTTGGGGGGGAAAAATCATTTTCTGCTAGACTCAGGTCCAATTTCCATTGTGATTTTTGCTCTCAAGAAGTAAACATCGTGGTCAGGATGTCTGCCCGGCATCCTTCTGGTCAACAAAGCAGTGGTTTCCAATGAAACACAAGTGCTCTGGCGAGATCGTGCAGCCCGGTGGCTGCAAACTCCTATGAACCACACAGGGTTTTTAACCACTGGCAGAGTTTCAAACCGCTGAGTTAAATGACAAGTCCCTCAAACAGCCGTCACTTAAGATTCCTGGGTTTAGATGAAAGACCAGAGTACTTGTAATTACTCCCCTCTAGCACCCTCTTCCTAAACACAGCACATACTACTGGTAACAATTTTCAGTAAAATGACCAGCCTGGACATGGGAGAATGAAGCAGACATCTAAAGATTGATAGAAAAGAAAAAAAAAACTAAGATTTTTTTTTCTTTTTCCCCCCCTTACAAGAAAACCCCAAGGTCCAAGAAAAATTACAGCACATAATGCCCCCTAATTTTAATTTCCTTCCATCTTTCACTGGATTCCAGGATCCAATTCCCTCTGGAATCCCACACACATATATAGTTCACAGACAAATGAAATGCTGTAGAGAAAGTCATTTCTTCAGATGCATATCTTCATGTAATAAGATCTTAATTCATGCTAGTGTTCTATTTGGAACTCTGGGGCTCATAAATTCTAACTTCTCTGAGAAAAAATAGTTCTAATTATTGAATCTAAGTAGCAATGTATAGTTTACCAAGTAATTTCACTCCGATGATAATATTCCGTCCTCCAGAAAAATGCATGTTTAATAATATCATACTTAATTTGATTTAATTATATTTAAGATGATTCGAGACAACCTTGTGATAAATGTCTGGCAGTTGCCATTACCTCCATTCTAAGATTAAGAAATAGTTTTAAAGATGGTAATTTACTAATCTCAAAGTTCTATTAGCTGATAGAGCCAATATGGGAATCTGCAGCTCACTAATTTCAAATCCAGCAATCAGATGTAAAAATACAGAGCGACAACTTCTCTCACATCTGCTTCTTCCTTTTCTTGCTATATCCCACTCTGCTCTCTCTTAAACCACATTTTCTGATCCAAGTATGCTGTCTCTGGATCTGCAGAGTTGCTTCCATGCCTTCCAATTTCCTCCATCCTCTTTTTCCTCTTCCGTGTGGTCCCTCTGATGCAGACACCTGATCTGCCCAATCCACCCCTCCCATTCTGTGAAAGCCCTGTGCATCTCTATGGGTCAGACTTTTATTTGATTGCTCCTTCCAGCCACTGCTCCTAAATGGAATCAGGCCTCCTTCCAGAGCTACCACAAGGCAGATGGCTACATATTTGATCTTGAATACCTTATTCCTGGGACTCCTGATGAAACTTTCTCTTTTTTCCTAATCACTGTTTCCAAGCCACTTGTCTGCAGTTTTCCTCAATTGCCTTTTCTCTTCTAACAGGAAACCTTTCATTTACGCCGCCTTTACCTCGCCACCTTTTCATTCTCTACCAGTTTCTAGAACACTCTCATCTCCTTTCATTATCAGCTCATAGGCCATTCCTACTCCACCATTAGCCATTGTTCTCAGTGAACACTGGGCTGATGGTGATTCCAATCTCTGATTTCTAATTTCTCAGCCTCTTTGATGATAAAAGCCTTTTGTCTAATTTAACTATATATAACCATGTTCTGGGACAAAAAGATTGGTGGGATTTGGATTTGCAGAGATTAGGGGCAAGAGCTGTTTTCTAATGGAGAACTCAGAAAAGACAAGGAGTTTCAAATGTGTTTATTATTTGGTGGAAATGTGAGAAAACAGTCTGTCTTTGATATATAAAACAAAAAATAGAGGAAGAGTCAAAGAGAGACTGATCAGCTCTTCATACTTATATATCTTATCTTTATTATGTGAATATAATCTTTTTATTATTTTTCTTTTTTTTTAATTTCAGGTTAATGTGAGGGTAGGGTACAAACAACTAGGTTACAGTGTTTGCATTTGTTAGGTAGAATCCCTCTTGCTGTTGTATCTTGCACCCAAGAGGTGTGCCATACACCCCTCCATTGTGCCCATTAAGTGGGAGGACACCAATCCCCCTCTCTCCTTCCCTTTCCCTCCACCCTCATTTCCCCTCCCCCAAACGTGAATTGAATTGAGTTCTTTTCTTATGTGGGCATGCATTAGATCATTTACTGGCTTCATATTAATATTGAGTACATTGGATGCTTGCTTTTCCATTCTTATGATAATTTAGTAAGAGGAATGTGTTTCAACTCCATCCAGATTAATACAAAAGACATAAGTCTCCATTTTTTTAGGACTAAATAATGTTCCCTATTAGACATACACCACAGTTTATTAATCCATTCATGGGTTAATGAGCACTTGGGTTGTTTCCACATCTTGGCAGTTATAAATATAACTTTCCTGAGAGCAGAGGCACATCTAAGATTATTCACAATCCCATACATTACCTAGTAAGACTTCAGTAAGTGTTTTCTAGAAACCCAATTATCTGTTGTCCACCAAAAAGTAATGAGGATCTGAGATTCTATGTAAGACACTTATTTTTACCATCATTCCCAGTTTCTGCGACACCTTGTGCTTCCAGAAAAGTTAAGCCATCCTGTTACAAGACATATTTTTAAGGTCTTCATTTTGCAGATTACCTCCATCCAAATATACTACCCTTCCTCACTCTACTATCCACAAATATGATCTGTACCTATTTGAATTTCTCATCAATCAAGATGCTTTGCTTCAAAGTGTGTTGTATTATAGTCTCAAATCATTGTCAAACTTTGAAATTCTCCTTGGCCAAATCATTAAAGAATATTCCTTAATTTTTATTCTCTAAGACAAAGCAGTTCCTAAGTATTAAATCACAAATGGCATTCTTACCCTGAAAGATAAATAGATTAACAGCATGCCAAATCTTTTCTCTTTCTGGGATATACTACATCTCAGCCCTATTTCTAATATCCTTCTCATCCACACAGCCAAAGTATTCCAACACTTTAGTTAAGAAGACAAAATGCTTCCTTTATTCTTTCATATAAAGCCAATGATTTGTTTTTCCCATTATGTTTATTGCTGAAGTAAAACAAATGCCATTCTGGAAGATACAACTTAGTCATCTTACATAAGTTTCCATCTCAAATAAGTTGCCTTGTGGTCACTCATAATTTAGGGGTAAACCATCCCAACTGTGAGAAGAATTTTACTTCCTTGTTAGATATTAGTTGGTTAAACCTACTATGGAATATCTGTCAAACTTAGAAAATCTGACAGACTCCCTCTGGGAGATAATGTGGTAAGTATAGTGAAAAAAGTGCTGAACCAAGACCCAAAACACATGGCTTTTAGTAAATTGAGACACATGGTTTCACAAATAAAAACATACTTTGGGTACCATTAAGAAGAAATCTGAAATCATGACTCTGTTGGAAAATTAAGAACATATGATTTCTGTAACTCTTATTCTAGATCCATTATTTACTATCTCTGAGATTTTATGCAAGTATATCATCATGTTCCTGTCTTGTCTACACAGTGGAAATAATATTTACCTTATTGACTTCAGAGCACCCGATATCATAACGTGGGAAAGTGGTGTGATTCCTCTCATTCCCCCTCTGTGATTGCCCTTGCACTCCCTCCCTCTCCAAATAACCCATTAAGACCCCCTTCAACTAGTTCCCCAAACTCCTGGGTCCCTATTCCTCAGCTTTTTATTTTTTCCTCTTTTCTTTCTTCCCTGAACACTTTTTCATATTTTCCATGTTTCTTTTTCAATCTTCTTCTGAAGAATGAAGTGAGCATCAGCTGAGTCTTTCTGATTCATAAGCACAAAAAAAATGGAAGACCAATTGTTTTGACTGCCCTTCTTTCTAAATTTTCACCAGAAATAGACTGCTCAAAGAAAAGCAGCAAAACGACCCAGACTGGACTCATGACTTTTGTCTGCAATGTTCCCTTAATAGTCTGCAATATTTTCTTTAAGACCTCATTTAAAATCTTCCCATTCTGAAAGAATACCATTGTGTAACTGGCCAAGTTGACATTTGTGTGTTTCCAGGAACTAGTTAGTATTACTTTAAAAGTTTAATAATCAAATACTCTTCCCTTAGGCAGGAGTTGTTCATAGATGGTCTACATGGGACTTAAAAGTCTGTTTTAATAATTAGAATATTATTATTAGGTAAGTATTTGCTGAGCTCAAGACATTTCTACCATCTTAAATGCATCAAAAACAAGGTTCAAATGTTTGACTCTGTAATTTTGACTTCTCACGTGGTCTTAGGTTTTTTGTTTTTTCCTTTCTGTACTCATTGCTATGAGAAATTAATATAATCACATCCCCACCAGTGGTGCAAGTACCCAATGGCTTCCAAATATTAGTTTAAAAGCTAGCTTTACATTAATTTTTTTAGCCAACAATTTTTATGCTTCACTACCTCTCTTGAGCTTAACATGTTGAATATAAAAGAATTTCTTTCTAAGTTATCACTTTTTCCTAAATTTTTACGATGCGTATTACCTTAATCTTCAATCGTCATACACATTGAGGGAACTATACCTTGAATAGCGATCAAATTATTTCTCTGCATAAACCCTCACCATCACCTTTAGTATAAAATCCAAGTTTCTTACCATAGCCTACAAGACCCAAGAGTCTATGTAATCTGGACTCTTGCCTATTTCTCTGGCCTTATCTACTACTCATTACTCTAATGCTAGTGACACTTGGCCTCTTTTCCATTCCCGTGACAATGGATTGCCACATCCTCCTTCCCATGCAAGTCTTAGACAAAATATTCCCTCCTAAAAGAGAATTTCCCTGACCACCTGCCAAGTCACTGTTTTAACATCCAATTGCATATTCTGCAGAGTACTTTGTCTGCTTGTTGATTAGCAGTCCCCCTCCCCCTCCCCACACATATTTGACTAAATAATCCATGAGAGTGAGAGCTCCTATTGCCAAGTCATGGAAGAAGCCCAAGTGCCCATCAACCCATGAATGGATTAATAAATTATGATATATGTATACCATGGAATACTATGCAGCATTACAAAAACATGGAGACTTTACCTCTTTTGTGTTTACATGGATGGAGCTGGAAAATATTCTTCTTAGTAAAGTATCTCAGGAATGAAAAAAAATATCCAATGTACTCAGTACTCTATGAAACCAATTTATAATCATTCACACTTTCATATGAAAGATGAATCACAACTATGGCATAGAATGAAGGAGGGAAAGGGAGGGGGATGAAAAGGGAGGGGGCTGGGTCAATAGAGGGAGGGTTAATAGGGGGACCACACCTATGGAGCATATTGCAAGTACAAGTTGGATCTATCAAGTGTAGAACACAAATGTCTTAACATTGTAATTGGGTAAATGAGGTGAAGCCTATGTTAATTAGTAGGATGTAAGCACTCCAATTTATACAAATAATCAACAAATTGAATCCCATAATGGCAAAAATGTATTCATGATAAGTGTACAAATGACTTAAAAAAGAAAGAAAGAAAGAAAAAGAAAGGACAGTGAGAGCTCCTCTGTCTTGTTCTTGGTTGTTTCCTCACTGCCCATTCTTTTCCACGTAGCTAAACCAAATGGAGATTCCCCCAGGTCCCAGTATTCTCTCCCAGGATATTTTGCCTTTCCACTTACTCACCACACTTAAAATCACTTGTTCAGGTTCTGTCTGCCTGAACTGTAAGTTCAGAAAAAGTATGGAATGCATCTGTCCTCTTAACCACCATTTTCCCACAACTCTGCACAGAGTTTGATATAATAGCCACTCAATAAATATTTGTGGAAATAAGGGAGGGAAGAGAGAGATAGAGGGAAGGCAGGAAGGAGGGAAAGAAGGAGGGAAGGTAGGAAAGGAAAAAGAGAAAGAACAGGCTTTAGGATGACCAACACCCCACTCCCCATTTGCTTGGGTCTAAGGAATTAATTATCAGTGTTTGAACCTGAGAATTTCTAGAGAACTCAAGACAGGTTGGCCATGCTAGCTTTGAAGAAAACCTTTAGAAAACAATTATCTCAAACATGAAAATGCCTGCAGCCAAAGTATGGTCTCTCCTATGTGTTTATAAAAGGAGTCAGATGTAATTTGCATTTATCTAATCAAGCAAGGTACTTTCTCGTTATATTGACCACTTTTAGGCAATCTCAGAGTCTTTCCATGCCAATTAGCTCACACATAAGGGATCCTGATACCCTGGCTACTATGTTTCAACCTGGAATAAACAGTTGACCTAGAGGCAGCCATTAGAGAATAGTAGCAGATTATAAGGTAATCTCCTATGAGAACTTGACCCAGTTTGGGCCAGGATTGGAGCCCAAAAATGGATGATGATTAACTATACCACCCTTCAGGGGGCAATATTTGAACTTAACATTTACAAAGAGAGGGTCAGGGGGAAGTGTCAGGAGCAACAGATGCAGAAATAGTAAGAAATGTAACCAAAATTGTGGCCTATCGAATAGGAAGCAATACGTTTTGGGGTTTCTGAGTATGAGGGATTCAGAGCTATTAAAAACTGTATCCTAAAATGTATTGCAGTCTTCTTGAGGTCTGAATATTTAACAGCTGAAACTGTTTACTGCCTCCTTATTTCCCAGGGTTTTATTACAATAAACATATTAAACAAAGTAATCTGAAAATGTCTCCATTTCTTACAAACTAAAATAACCTAAAAGGTAATTATTTCTTCAGTCAATGGGATTAATTGGACCAAAAAATGTACTTCAACACCAAAAAGTTAGGAAAAAAATACAATAAGCTGAGATATGTACCTAGGTCCCAGGCCATCAATTTATCACAAACCTTCATGGGAAGAAATTAGTAGTCAAGCAATACACGGTCTTATGCATTACTTAGAGTTAACTCTGTGAGTTGTACATGCATGTTTGATTATTTTTACCCCCTCCAAAATTACTTTTTGTTTATTTTATCACTTGTAGTCTATATTTACTATTTAAATAATTCTTTAAAATCCTGTTTGCTAAAGAAATACCTGACTTTAGATGGGTAAACCACAAGAACCTTCTGATAGTGTAGAATAGAAGCAAGAATAAACTACTTTGATTAGAAATAATCCCATCCTTAGCTAATGGGAAGAGAAGAGGCTGGGGTTATAAAGTTATCATGAATTGCCAATATAAACACAAACAGAAGACGTGCAAAGAGGGTACAAGATTATAAACTACATATTTATTCTGCATAATTCTATAACTTCCATGGAACTGAGTGACTCAGAACTTCATCACCATTTCAAAGTGCTCCCAGAAATTTTAGTACGTTTTCTCAGCTCACTCAAAACCTTGAAAAAAAAAAAGACAACTGGAAAATAGTCCCTGAGAGTATCTTTCCACTAACTCTTACAATTAACAAATAGTCTGCTAACAACTTGTTGTCGCTCACTTTATGTTCCAGAGAATTTAGTTTTCATGGATTTCTCTATAAATATTTAGCCCTTGAATTATTTCAGCATATCAAATAAATGAGGGGAACAGTAATCCAAGCAAAAAGCAATGTAGCCAACTATACAAAATTGGCCTGAAGTTAATAGTTGTATTATAAAATATTTGAGAGTTAATTGCACATATATTCCTTTTTTCTTTAAATTTCACTATATAGAGGGGAGGGGCAAGATGGCCGACTGGAAGCAGCTTTGGACAGAGGATCCTGTCCAAAAAGAAAGATAACCTTCGGAAACTGCCCAATTCAGCTGAAGACTGGGAGCCCAGCGAAGAGAGAGAGAGAAGTGATAACTGCAGGTCACCTCTGAGGCAAGCTGCAACTTCAAAAAACCATGCTTCAGGCAGAAAAACTGAACTAAAATTTTCCGCCATTCTGAACTTCCAGAACACCCTTCCCCCCTACCTGATGCACCAGAAGCCTGAACTCTGCTGAAACTGAGGGAGATGGACTTGAGAAGCACCTGCCCACCCTATCTTCTGCACCAGGTAAGAAACTCTGAGCCCCACCAAGCCCCCGCCAGCCCCCAGGCCAGGGTCTGCTGCCAGGACCCCTGCCTGCCGGATTGGTGGCCTGCTGCCAGCACCAGCCAGGAACTCCACCAGCACTCCCCCAAGCCAATCTGTGCCCTGCCCAGCTGGATCCAAACCACAGGCCCACCACCCACAGTGGCCAGGAACTCCACTCTGTGGGGACCCCAGTGTGCCCGATTGACACCCTGCCAGGACTTGGCCAGCTGCCAGCAGTGGCAAGAAGTCCACTGAGACTCCCGCGGTGCTGATCTGTGCCCCACTGAACCTCAGCCTGCTGCCTGCTGGGTCCCCGCCTGGCTCCAATCTGTGCCCCAGCCCCGCAGCCCACAGAGGCCAAGAACTCCACTCCACCAGGACCCACACGCCACCCCAAATGGCATCCTGTGGGGCCTTGGCTTGCTGCCAGCAGTGGCCAAGAACTCCGCTTGGACTCCAGCCTGGTGCTGATTTGTGTTCCAGGCCTGCTGCCCACAGTAGTCAGGAACTCCACTCTGGCAGAAATCCCTCATGACCCTGATTGGCACCCCGCTGGGCCTTGGCCTGCCACCAGCAGCAGCCAGGAAGTCCACAGAGACTCTTGTGGCACCGATCTGTATCAGACCAGGCCTCAGCTTGCCATCTGCCAGGACCCTGCCTGGCTCCGATCAGTGGGCCAGGCCTGCCGCCCTCCCTCCAGAGCCCTCCTCCCAGCCAGAGACTGCTGGAGGCATGGGCTCCCTTTGCAAAGGCCACCAGGTGCCCCATCGCATGCCCTGCTGCTTGATCTGGGCATGCCACACTCCAGAGCTGCTTCCGCAGCCAGTACTCCCTAGGTGGGGCAGTCACAAAGGAGCTACACAGGGTCACTCCCTGCAAAGATCCAGCAACAACAGCGTGATCCTGCCGGGGTCTGATTTGGGAGACACACCTCCCCAACTCTGAGGACGGTCATAGGCAACAGTGAAAAATAATCATGAGGCAGAATCAACAGAAAAACTCTGGCAATATGAATAATCAGAGTAGATCAACTCCGCCAAGGAACGACAAGGTAGATAAGCACAAGATCCCTTGCATAAGCAAATGGCTGAGATGTCAGAAATCAAATACAGAGTCTTGATAGCAAATAAGATCAGTGGAAAGGAGGAAAAGATAGAATTAGAATTTCAGGCAGTAATCCAAAAGATGACCAAAAAGATGTCTCAAGAATTGAACGAATTCAAAGACAAAATGACCAAAGATTTTGACACATTGAGACAAGAAGTTGCAGCCCTCAAACATCTAAGAAATACACTAGAATCCCTCAGTAACAGAATGGAGCAAGCAGAAGAAAGGATTTCTTACATGGAAGACAAAGCTTTCAAACGTTCCCGAACTTCCAAAGAGGAAGAGAAATAGAAGGCAAAAACGGATCATTCTCTCAGACAGCTCTGGGATAACTCAAAGAAAACCAATATTCGCCTTATAGGGAATACCTGAAAATGATGAAGTGGTGTCACAAGGCACAGAGTCTCTTGTTTATGAGATTATGAAAGAGAATTTTCCAGACATGCCAAGAGATTCTGAAATTCAGATAGCAGACAGTGTCAGAACCCCAGCACAACTCAACCCAAATAAGACATCCCCCAGGCACATCATAATTAACTTCTCTAAAGTTAATATGAAGGAGAAAATTCTGAAAGCAGCCAGACGTAAGAAATCCATTACCTACAAGGGGAAGAATATTAGAATAACTGCAGATCTCTCTGATCAAACCTTTCAAGCTAGAAGAGAATGGTCATCAACTTTTAATCT
>CAUYRH010044908.1:0-17009 GCA_963574655.1 Perodicticus potto
GGAGACAGGGAAAGACCAGGAAAGGAACGGAGAGAGCTTCTCTCTCCCTACTTGAAATCTCTCCCACTACCAGGAGCTTTGGTGTTTTCTGTATTCTTTTCTGTAAATCAATTCTGTCTTATCACGGACGGGGGGGGGGGGAATAATGGAATGAAGAATACTAAAATACATGTATTTAAAAAAAAAAAAAAAGAAGAAGACACACACACACAGAAAATGACGGGGCATAACAAAGAGACCCAAGAACAAACAGAAAGAGCTTCCAACGACCAATTTGGGCAACAAAATAAACTGGATTATAATATAAAATAAATGGCATGGGTTTATATCATATAAATTGATTATTGAACAAAAAATAAATGAAGGAAAAGAGACATACCCTTTGCAGAATTCCACGTAGTTCCCGCTCCCAAAGCATGGGCTGAGCACAGTGACTTTGCTTCCCCATGAGAAAACCTGATAGAGGCAAACTCTTGCTCAGCCAGGCCGCCATCAACAGCGGTAAGTCATGGCGACGGCAGTGGAGACAGCGTGCTCTTGATGGGCTGTGATGAAGGGACTTCACTTCCGTTGTCTTCCTCTCCCAAACCCATAATTTCAGTATACTCATGAGAAAAAATTCAGACAAATCCCACTGGAGGCGCATTGCACAGGATGACTGACCAGCACTCCACAAAACACAGAGTCTGAGAAAACTGTCACAGCCAAGAAGTGCCGGAGAAAACGTGGTGGCTAAACGCTGTGTGGTGTCTGGAAACAGAAAAAGGAAATTAGAAAAAACTAAGAAAATATGAAGGTGTGAACTTCAGTTATGAATAATGTATCAATATTAGTTCATTAATTGTAAAAAATGTAAAATATGGATGTAAGATGTTAGTAACAGGAGAAACAGAGCATGGGATATGAGGAAATTCGGTGCTATCATTACATGTTTTCTGTAAATCTAAAACTATCTTTAAAAGGAAAGCTTTAAAAAAAAATAGAAAATCAGAAACAAAATACCAAAACTCTAAATGACATGTACTTTACATTTTTCTCATTAATCATGGCATCAAGGTCACAAATTTATTCTGATATTCCATGAATTAATTTTTCGTGGAAATTAAGTGCATAAAATCCATTTTTAAGTATGTTAAATAAAAATTTAGTTTCTTAGTTGTACCACCCACATTGCAAGTCCTCAAAAGCCCCACGTGGGTTGGCTACAGTACTGGACCTCACAGAAGCAGAACATTTATGCACTGGAGGACGTTTGGTTAGGCAGCTCCGTGCTCTACAGTGCTTACCTACATGCACCAGTAGATATATATAAGAACGTTCATAGAAGCATTGTTCATGATTTTTTAAATTGTCAAAAATAAAAACAATGCCCATCAACAGGAAAGTGGATAAATTATGACATACTCAGAAAACAGAATCCAATACAACAGGAAAAATAGACTATAGGTTCATACTTCCATGTGAATAAATCTTTAAAAGCTGACTGACAGAAGCAAATTTCAAGTTTCATATGTAATGACATCATTTTTGAAATTCAGAAACTGCAAAACTGACTAACGCATTGTGTAGAGATACATGTGTATGTATGAGGAGGAAGAGAACAACAGTGATTACAAAATTCTGTCCAGTTCCCCCGGGGAGAGGACATGGGAGGCATTTATGGAGAAAACTACCTGAAGTTGCAACGACATGGGTCAAAGTCTCCTGCTAACACGGGTTGTGGCTCCGCATGAGTTCATTTTATTGTTTCGCTTCCCTGTTTACATTATCGTGACATATGCTGATTGGAAAGTGCCATCTCCCTTTTGTTTACCTGTCACTTTTCTCCAGGGGAGATTTCTCCTTCCCATTATCAAGTGCTCCTCTGCTACAGCAGTTAAAGCTGAAACTTGCTGGTTATCACGGATCTTGCTATTTGATTCTCCACTTTTCATCTTAGTCCATTTGTGCTGCTACAAAGGAATCCCTGAGGCTGGGTAGTTTATAAAGAAAAGAAGTTTGTTTGGCTCCCAGTTCTGCAGGCTGCAGATGAACACCCTGCCATGATCTGCTGGGTTTCTGGAGAGGGCCTCGTGCTGCTTCCGCTCCCTGGGCCAGGGAGGAGGTGAAAGACAGAGGGCAGGTGCCAGGCTCTTTTATACCAAGCCTCTCTCAGATGAACCAATAGAGAGAGACCTCATTGCAGATCCCAGCTCCAAGCCATTCATGATGTGATCCACTTCCTTGACCTAAACATTTCCCCCAGGCCCCACCTCCCACAGTGGGGATCCAATTTCAACACAGGGCCAAACAAACCCTATCCAAACCACAGCACCCCTTAAATGTCAATTGTTGTGCTTCCAAATTTGCCTTACTATATTCCCATCTGGATTCATAGCCCAACTTGGCACTTCAAAACTCAAAATGAATATTAATACAGTCTTCTGAATTCAGGGGATATTACCCCGCAAGTCAGATGAGCAAGGCCAATTTAGACAATCTATTGTTAAATCTTGTGTCATGCAAACATTGACTCTTCTTATAATGAAGCATCATTACTTAGAAGAATCAACAGCACTTAAAATGCACAAAATGCTTCAGAGCACTCTGAGTAGACTTTATTAGCATTCTCCTATAAAACACTGTTGATACTATTTCATTCATATTTTTAAAACTCTTTCTTTGATTGACTTAACTAAATCTCTACCCACTCTTTCTAATTATTTTTTTATTAAATACTAATTTCCTTTTATATCCTGTGAGGGTTTCAAAAATAGTAGTCAGGTGGGAAAGCCTATTTGAAATTTTTTTTTAGTTATTTCCCATGCTGATTTTTCTGAACCACTATATTTTTCATATTCATATTTTAAAACAAATTATGAATTTAGCCACAACCAGATGGGTATTCTGGTTATTTTTAATAATGCATTGCTTTTTAAATTATTTAACCTATTTTATTTTTAATTATAATGTTTTAAAATGCCTACTAGTCAGAAATTAAATGTAAAGAAAAAATCAAATCAAGTTAATAGAAAAATAAATAGTTTTTCCCAGTTAGCAGACCATTTCAAACGTGTATATTAGAGGAAAGAAAAGAGGCACCATAGTCTAAAGCTATGACTGCAGTTTTCCACTATAAGCATCATTTCATTGTGTTTTCGTGTATATCTGAAATATGTGCTGATTCCTTAGTAAAAATGGTATGTATCTATTCCAAAATAGAGTGAAATCCTTTGGTCAATAAATTATGGTATAAAGGCTACTCAGTTTTACACAGCTTAGGTTTAGGGTCCTCAACCATTGGCCTCATTTTCACTTGCAAAATAAATTACTAAATAAGGAAAATAAAAAGGTAAAAACTCACAATATTGTGAACAAAAAGTGAAAGCTAACTAAGGATGTCATAAATCTCTATCAATGACAAGGACAGCTGAACTGGGTAGAACAGTAGTTCTCAACCTTCCTAATGCCGCGGCCCACAGGTTGAAAACTGCTGGGGTAGAAGAACACCCGTGAGCCACCTGTTCCATGTCACCAATCACCTGGAAATAAGCAGAAATATTCCCATGCATCCTTCCCCTTTGTCTATGCCTTCAGAAGTGAAGAAACCAGAAAATTGCTCCAAATCCTGTGTAGATGAGGCTTACTGAGTTAGCCTGGCACATGCCTTCAGGTACCCACACAATAACTTGTTCCCTATATCCAGTTAGAAACCCCAAATGCTAATAAATAGATAAGCAAAACATGGAGGGAATTGCCAATGGCAGGTTGAAAATCAGAAGCTGTTAATTTCTACAAGGTGGAGGTGGTGAACACTGATGGAAACAATAACCTCAGCAGCAGTGTTTACGGAGACGTGAACTTTCCATTCTCTGACTTTCATCGATTTATGTTATATTCTTAGGGACCTAGGAAGTCCAGGTGGAAGAGTCCACCCTGGATGATGATGAATAAACACCTAATAAATACGTCTATCCAGCCATCTCCCCCCCGCCCCTCATCCCTGCCTGGTCAGAACACCAAAACAGGTATATACTTCTCAGGAAAACATTTTTCTCTCTGGTCTGCCTGGTAAGAATGATTTTGATACCACGTGTCTGTGCTCCATGGTCCACAGCTGACTAGACCATAGCTGAAAAATAAATCCCTTTCCTAGGTAATTTAGATTTGGGAATAAGATTTCAGATCAGCCAGGTTTTTCACCACAGAAGGGATGTTAATTGAGAGCTAATGACAGCTGTGCTTTACACTCTACCAGCTGAAATAGCAGAAGAATTGAGTACATTAGAGAAGGCTGGCTGGAGAAGAGAAGAGGAGGAAGAATTCGGGGAAGAAAGGGGAGCAGGAGGAGGGGAGAAGGAGGAAGGAAGAGCCTGAGGGGGGAGGAAAGAAGTGGAATGGAAACGCCAAGAGCACAGCAGAGAGAAGGTCCCAGCAACATTTATCCCTGAACCGATTGTTTTGAAAGCTCATCAGTTTCCAGGATGCACTTGGGCCTCTTCATATTCAACTTTGTTTTTGCTTTAACTTAAGCTTCCTAAGAGAATTTCTGATACCTAAAGCCAATAGATTTATACAAAATGTGTGGAGCTGGTTATACAGGAAGAATTTGAGTCTGAGCTGAACATATGAACTTGCCAAACTACTGCAAAAATGTGAGACAGCTTCAGCTTACTGCTAAATAGGCAAATACCAGAGCCATGCATGATATAAATACATATATATATATATATATATATACATATATATATATATGATATAGACACACAGACACACGTGCATACCTGGGCTGCTGAAAACAACCAGATGGGAACAGATCACTTACCATTTAAGCGTAATTATCTTGTAATCAGAATATTGCAGGACAAAGAAAAGAAAACATCTTTACAAAGGCGTAAAGAAAGAACTGCTGAATGATAAAATAAAAGAAGATCATTTGCCATCCTCAGAAAGACAAAATAAATTTCTATGAAACGTAGGCCAATCCAGTGATATCATAGTTGAACCAGATTTAGGAGAACTGGTGACAAAGGCTGGATAACACTGACCGGCCAAGTCATTGCGTCCACTTGCCAGTCCGTGACCTTTCCCCGGTGGACACCTTCTGGTAGGGTCAGTGTGTGCTGGACAATTCTTTGCATTGGTGCCACGTGTGCAGCACACACTCCCCCCTAACTCCTTGTCTCTGATCTTCTGATCTTCTAATCTTCTAATCCCTCTCCTTCCAGGCCCATGCCCAGCTGGCCAGGCAAGCAGCCACTGCCCAGCAACTTTTATATATTTTCACCTTAGCTGACTCCTCATTTGGTACAAAGTGGAGTTCATGGCTCACTTCTCTGCCCAGAAAGAAGACTTTCCCTCTTTTCTATTTTCAAAGCTATATGGCTATAATGTAGCTGCCATCCATTTTCAGCTTCCTCAGAAATTCCAAGCTGATTCATTCATAAACCAAATGTGGGCTTATCTCTCTTTTTTTAGCCCATTATACTAAAAATGGTCAGTGGGACTGAGTGGAAAGGGCTGCTGGCATCACTGGTGGGTGGTGGGTGTCTGGGATACCTGCTTCTGCCGCTTACCCTGGGCTTATTTCCCGAGGCACCATTCCCTCTTGCAGTCACCCACTGCTGGCCTGTCTGACTCTGTGACTCTGCTGATCCAGCACAAGCTGGCCCAGGGTGGCAGCTCCACAGATCCAGTGAACGATGCCTCGGGAGCCAGTGCTCAGTCTCCACCAGGACCCAGGAACGTGCCAGGAACTCTTTCTAAAATGACTTAGAATTCTCTGTTGGAGTTGGCATGGTTCACCCTCAAATTCTAAGGACCTGCATAATGATCTTATTGGGGTCCGTCATGAAATCCACACTGAATCTTTCTCCACCAGTAACAATGTCATACCGAGCGGCCTAAAGCTCGGCAGAGCCACTCGACATTGACAGCCCTCCATATCACCCCGTAGGTAGAGAAGAGCAACATTCCTAGTATTCCTGTGTCTCCTGGTGAGTGTATACCCCATCTCCTAGGATCCTTGATGAGGTGTTAAATCCACATCCCAAGAAAGAGCTACCAAGCAGATGGATTTTGTTTGCCTAGTTTTATATTCTAGACCCCTAGATCTAGTATTTAGAGCATAGGAGATAGTACATTGATAACTGAAGCAGAGATACAATAATTTACTTTCTTTTTCTTTCTTTCTTTCTTTTTTTTTTAAGATGGGGTCTTGCTTTTACTCAGGTTGGTCTCGAACTCCTGAGCTCAAGCAATCCACCCACCCACCTTGGCCTACGTGCTAGGATTACAGGTGTGACCCTCCATATCTGGCCTCAATAATTAACTTTTAGGGAGGTTTGTTGAGGTGTTTCACTCCCGTCAGCATCTCCGTGTCCTCCAGAACCTCTCTCACAGAGATGCATTTTACTCTGTAATCCCATAAGCTCCATCAGGACTTTCTTAAACGCAGGCAATTCTGAAACTTCTAGACCCAGCCTTGTCCAGGTCAAATCCATAAGCTGCTCTCCCCCACCCAATTTCTTTTCCATTCTAATGCTTCCCTTCCAACCTGACCTCCTTCTCAGAAGAGGGAAATCAGCTAGGAGGCATTAGGCACATTGAAGACAGCAACAGAAATGAAGAAAGTCTTCACCAATGGGATCACATTTGAGGTTGCCCTAGATGGGTGCATTGAACTTCTATAACTAGAGAAATTAAGAAAGTCTTCACCAATGGGATCACATCTGAGGTTCCTAGACAGGTGCATTGAACTTCTATAACTAGAGAATGGAAGTCCAGGCAGAGGGAAGAAAAACAATAAACCAAAGGCACAGAAGGGTGATGAGGTGAAGCAGATTTGAGAAAGGGCGAGTGGTCCGGCATGATGCAATGATTCAGTAGGCCTTATAATTTTCCAGTTAGGTATGTGTTTTATATAAGGACTCAGCAATCCAGTTAAAAGAAAAAGGATATATTCCCCAGTTAGGTGAGTGCTGATAAGGACTCAGCAATCCAGTTAAGAAAAAAAAAAAAAAAGATGTATTCCCCAGGTCATATGAGAAAGTATATTTTTTATAGTAACATCTTATTGTAAACTCACATCAAATTTATTGATGACTATCACTTCACCTTGTTCTTTTCTACATTAATGACTCCTAACCTACAAGTTTATGGCTTATTTTTTCCCCCCAGATTAGGTCTTTCCCTAGTGAATCGCTTTCCATTAATCTTGATTAAACCTCACTCTATTGATTTCTGTTCTTTCTCTAACTTCTCAGAAACTTGCTGTATATTAATCCTGTTATCTGTGAAATTAGTCCTCCCTCCTGGTGCTGGGGAACATTTAGGGCAGTTTTAAAATCTAGCATCATTGAAAAATTGCCTTTGCATACTTTGGATACTATATTTAATTCCAATAGAAGAAAACACATGCATGTATATTCTACTTTGTGATGGAGAATCCTCTGTGTTCTAATAATTTGCTCTTGTTTTATTAGATACAATACAACACTAAAGAGTCATCAACTGAAATGTTGAGCCTTAATATATGCTTTGCAATGGGACAAAACAAAAAGAAAAGTTTACATCATAAAATCAAGATATACCTCCTTCTTGAAAGTAGTGATAATAAGCAGGAATTTTACTTTCCGTGTACCAAATATTATACATTCATCCTTGTATCTATCCTCATTTTAGCTCTGAGAATTAACATTTAAGTAATTTATTCAATACAATGCAGCAAGGTGGGATTTGAACCCAGGAATTTCTGAGTCTTTTCCTACAGTTGTGTTTCACTTTTAATTCTTTAATTTAACTCAAGAATTATTTGGGGGGAGTCTTATTGTCCAGCCACACTGCTGGATGTTAGAATACAGCGACAGACAAGTTTGCTGTCCTCAGGAAACTCGACAAATCTAAAGAAGACAAGCCACGGTCTCAGACTCATTCTTCCTTTCTTTACTGAAGAGAAACATGAAACCCTCAAACAGAACCCCCCACAACTGAGCTTCCCCAGAAATTTATTGACACCCTCTCTCCCATCCTTGTTTTTCTCCATTTCCCTTCAGAGGAGTGGCAATCCTCTCCTCTCAGGAGAGGCCGCCTGCCAGGCTATGTTTTGGGTCCCACGAGCTCTCTACATGTCTGGGAAATTCTTCTATCGATTATCCAATTCTCTCTCTCTCACTTTCAGTCTCCTTGTTTTTACTGATCTTTTCCCTCTGGCTAAAAAGAAATCTCCAGTCTTAAAAAAAAAATGGGGGTGGGAATGGGAAATCTTCAATCTTTCCCAAGTGACTGTCTTCACTCTTTTTCCTCCACAAAAGACTACCCAGAATTTAGGCTCATTTTTACCATGTTCAGTCATCCCCTTCACTTGTCAAACTGATAGACATGATTTTCACCTCTCCTTTATCCCACTTGAAGATAAAAGGTTCCCTCACTTGCAAAGAGGGAGAGTTCCAAGGAACATATTTTGCCCATCTCCCCGGTTTCTCCAGGGCTTCCCTGTGGTCCCCAGGGCAGCAGTTCACCCTCTCTGGCTGTGCTGTCTTGCCTCACTGCCCCCTCTCCCCACCTCCCTACCAGCTTCATCTTTTATCTGTGTTTTCTCCACTCATGGTTTTCTTCTAAGAGAAACAAAACTAAAAAAAAGAGATGTTCTCACACAAAGTCTTGGCACTTCTATTTCTTTTCTTAACTTTTTTTTCTTTTTTAAAGACAGGGGAATCTTACTATGTGGCTCAAGTTGTCCTCAAACTTCTGGGCACAAGCTACCCCCCCCCCCACCTCAGTCTCCCAAAGCGGCTGGGACTACAGACATCCACCACTGTACCCAGCCCATTTTAATTCTTTACCTGCTTTCCAAAGCATCTCTTTTTTAGTTTCTCATTGCTTCTGTAATTGCTTTATTTTAACCTTCTTTATTTTAACCTCTACTAACTTATCTTTCTGCCTCCACCACCTTCTCCCTCTAATCCTTCCCCTACGTACTCAGAGTATAATTTTTTTCTATAAACCTAGGCTGTCTCCCTACTGCCTACTGAACACAAAGTTCAATGTCGTTGACATGGAATATCAGTCCCTTACTGACTTTGCACCTTGTATCCCTCCATTCTTCTCAAGGTTCCTCTACACACACACCATTTACCTCACAGACCTGCCTTGGAACAATGTTTCTCCTTTCTGGACGTCTCTCCCTCTTTCCATCCCCTTTTCCAGCTGATCTTATTCATTCTTCAAGACCCCGTTCACATGCATTTTCTCTAGAAAATAAAACATGGATATGTTTTACATGACGGTCCATTCAAACCTCTGTTATACCACTCAGGTTTTATTGAAATATGTAGGGAGGTCTCTGCCTCCTTCACTGGACTGTGTGTTTTCCCAAGTCAAGGCTGTATCGTGCAACTGTGATGGTTAGTTTTAGGTGTCAACCTGACTGGATTAACAAATTCCTAGAAAACAGGAAAAGTGTTAATTTGGCGGTGAGTCTGTGACGGTGTTTCCAGGGGGACTGGTGTGTGAGTCTGAGTGCGGTAAGTGGGAAGACCTGCCCTCAGTGAGGGGGGCAGTGTCCAGGTGGCTGAGGGCACAGGCAGAACAATAACAGAAGAGAGATGAGCTGGTCCCTTTCTTTCCTGGAAGGGGAACCCTCTCCTCCTCCTGCCCTTGGACATCAGAACACCAAGCTCCCCAGGCTTGGGACTCCAGACTACACCAGTGGGCCCCTAGTTCTTAGACCTTTGGCTTCGGACTAAGAAGGATCCAATTGGCTTCCCTCGTTCTGCGGCTTTGGACTTGAACTGAGCCAGACCACCAATGTCCCAGGGTCTTCAGCTTGCAGACAGCCTGCCGTGGGACTTCTAAATCTCCAAAATCATGTAAGCAAATTCTTCTAATAAATATCTCATGTTATATATGTACATATACATATGTGTGCATAAATATAATGTGTGTATGTGTATGTATATACAGATAGAGAGTGCTCATACTTACACACACATATGGGATATATTTATTTATGTATGGTCTATAGCTTCTATCTCTCTGGAGAACTCTAATACACTGGTCTTTCTGTTCTACTTACTAGCAATAATGCCTAGTAATAATTATGTGAATAAATGCATGAGTAAGGGACAATTAATTAACAAGAAAGAAAAGGAGTGGGATTATCCTAACCTTGGCCCGTCTTCTGCATCCTCCTTTTCTCCACTACTGAGCTATATAACAAAATGCAGTAAAGTGGACTTAATTTAAAACCAGTCTCAGACACAACATGATTTTTTAAAATATGAAGCCCACTCCGCCTCTAAAAATGTCTCTCAGACTTGCTCGCCAACTCATAGAAGTCATTTAGGAGGGGACAACCTTTCATTTCAATATTAAAGATAAAATATTAAAGTTCAAATGGCTTAGGAATTAACACATTTTTGTAAATTAGTTTTATTACTGAAGTAAATGATCTCAAATTCCAACTGTTTTGATGTGGGAGGAGGATTAAAAATTCAAGAAGGCAATGAGTCTCTGAAGGAACAGGTGCCCTAAATATGTTCCTTGGTCTGGAGACAAATGAAATTTATGCATAAAGGAAGTTTATATATTTGTGGAGGTTCTTAAACTTGTTCAATTATGTGAGAAATTGTTTTTGGTTATGTTTTTAATGAAGTTTCTCAACTCCTCCTCAATATTATCAGGTTTAAATCTCCAGGAATGGAGCCTAGAAATATGAATTTTAAAATTTTCTAAGGTGACCTTGATATTCATGCAGGTTTGGAAATCCCTAGACTGACAAATGCATTACCTCTTCTGTAATATTTCATTTAACTCAATTTAGTAAGTATTTACTGAGTGTTGATTATGTGCATAGCATAGAGAGATGATATATTTAACATTTCACAGTGTGCATGGAGTTCCCCCCACTATGGTTTTCCATAATCCCAATTGGATTATTCATTACATCTAGGGAGAGTTATCAAGGGTAAAACAATTAAGAGAGCCAAAAAACGTCTCCATATAACATGGACAGGATTTGAAAGAATGTTATTCAATACCTTTTACCAATCCTACTTTCCTCAGACTATAAAGTTTCTGTACTGAGGGTAAAGGAGGGGACAGTGAGAGAATACCCAGTCAAGTTTAAATATTCAAGAGGAAGAGTTTGGAAAGGCACAAAAGCAGAAAATCACCTCCCTGCTCCCAGCAACCTCCATCTCAACAAACACTTTTACAAACCCCTGTCCTGCTAAAGGTCATTAGAAAGAAATGGAAAGTATAGCCTGAGATAGCCTCACATGGTTTCTCTGGATCTAGATAGCAAAAAAAGAAAAACAATGCAAATTTTCCTGAGTTCTAGAGAGGATCAAAGAACTAGCAGGTGTGGAGTCACTCCTGTGAATAACCTGGACTCTGGATGACATAGCTACAACCTATGTAGTCCAATGAGATAGGACAAAAGCCAGTCTGAGCAAATAATAAATAAGCACCACACTCATCACACCCCTCCCTCATCACTTTTGGGCAACCTCAAGAATGCAGCATACCCCACACTAAGGACATCCTGAATTGACTTAGGTCAAATTTCCACCAAACAGAAGACTAAGGACAAAATAACTTCATTCACAGAAAATGAATTCAAGGTATATCACTTGCATAACAGAATTTGTGCCAATACTTTAACATTTACAGTTGGGGGGTGGCTGTAAAAGCCAATTACAGTAAATTCCCATCCTTCCCCAGGCTCCTGAAGGCATCCAGTGGAAGGATGCAATGGAAGGAGAATGAACTTTAGAGTCAACACACCCAGATGAATTCTGAGTATCCCACCCATGGCTGGGTGTTTATAACTGTGGAGTCTCACTTTCTTCATCTGTACAATGAGAGTGGTGTTTTAGAATTAAATGAAGGATAGAAGTTAAAATCTGAATACATGTTACATGCGCAATAAACATGAGTTTCTTTATTTCTTCAAACAGTTCTTTGTCTGAGATGAGAGGCCACATTTATACAAAAGAAAATATAATTGTGTCAAGGTATACTGACTCAATCCTATAATTTAGTGTTTTTCAACCCTTTTTATATCACAGCACACTTGAACCTATAGTTAAACTTATGTGGCACACTTAAATTATGTTGATCAAAAACGAGTAAAAAAAAAAAAAACACTGTGCTTTGAACTTCTTTCAAAAATAATTTAATTAATGATATTTACAACTGTCACGGCACACCTGAGATCCTCCCACAGCACATGCTTTGGTGCACCGGTTCAAAATCAATGCTATAATTTCTTATGCATCATGAATTTGTGCATTTCTGTCACTGCTTAAATCTGTGGGAAGAAGGTTTTGTTCTACTAGGGGACAGTAGGGGACAGCTCCTTTCCTCCTACCAAATACACCAATAAAACAGCTGCTGATTTTACCTGCTCCTAAATTCTTAATATTTGAATCAAAGTTTAACCTGAATCCCTCTGGTTACAATAGCTACATAGATCTAATCTGTTAGCTCAGGGTGTTCTGATTAAAATAGTAGGAGGAGGAAACTTTTCTCTTTTTTTTCTCAGACTGATAAGATTTTGTGCAATTTGAATTGTAAAATCCATTTCAAACATGCCCTCTTTAAGTACCGGTCTCTGCAGATGGAGGAAGTGAAATGAGTTTCCTAATTTACAATCAGTGTTATGATGCACAAGGTAACCATAGTTTTTGGGTGAGGGAAGTGAGGACTTGACACAGCAATTTAGAATTTTTATAGTTCGTATCATTTTCTTGTTAATGGGCCCATGGACAATCATAACATTGGGCCATAAAAGTTGGTGTTAACTTTACTTTGCCATTCCCAAATTTTCACCTTGTCCTTTTTCTTATTCAAACAATCATTGACTGTTATAGCTGAAGAGGATTTTAGAGATCCCTGAATCCAGGGAGAGCAAAGTGGCAGTTTCTAGGCAGAATTCTTTCTGCAGAGATTGTTTTATTTTCCCTAACAAAATGGTTCCTTCTCTTTTCTTTCTGTTTATTTCTTCCTTCTTTCTCTTTCTTTTTTCTTTGTCTTCTTCCCTTCTCTTCCTTCTTTATTGTTATTTTTGTTCATTTCAATTTTTCTCCTTTCAGTAAATCAAGACTTAGCTACGGTAAATTACCCATGTCTTAAGTAAACTTTTATGCATGTAAATACCTATGCAACCGCATCCAATTGAGATGCTGAAAATTTCTGCAGCATTCCATTAAACTGCTCTTTAATAACAAAGATGACCACTTTTCTGATAGCCATCACCACAGGTTAAGTTTGCTTATTTTCAAATTTTATGTAGATGGAATAAAACAATATATGGACTTTGTTGTCTATGAATAAAGCTGCCCTGAAGAGCCTCTTACCTGTCATTTGGTGGACAGAAACATTCACTCCAATGTCTGTCTACCCTCAAGTTAATGTCCTAGGTCACAAGTTATAAAAAATTTATAAGTATAATTTCCAGTTTTCTGGAATGGTTTAACTAATTTATACATTTTCCAGCAAAATATGAGTTGCTCTACATCCTCGATAATACTTAGTGAAGTGTTGTCAATAAATTTTAATTCGAATGTTGTTGGGTATGTGTGCGCCTTCGCAGTCCGTGTTTTAAGTCTGGTTATCTCAAATGCTGGTTTTAGATCCATGACCTTGGAAGACCTCTGAGTTTTCTTACTACTAATCCAATCTCTCATCAGATTCAGCCCTCCCATCAAATCTTAGGAAGTTCAATTGTCTAGCCTAACATCACATAAGTAGTCACACATTTAGCATCAGTGCTCAGGCTGAACTTCTAGACAAGCCTTCTTCCTAGTGCATGGTACTTGCACTCACTGACCTCAGACCCCATTTCAACTCTTATCTCCATTGGTTAAATTTCCCTTCAAATCACTTTATGAAAGAAAGTGTACCCATCAGCAACAGGCCTCCCTTGGCACCATCCTCCTGTCATCTCACAACACTTTCTGTCACTTCTTTCTTTGAACAATAAATGGAAAGCATGAATTGAGACATGTATGTTGCAAAGGAGGCAGTGTGTGGTGGTGAAAGACTGGAATGGAACCACCAATTCTTCCCACTCTTTGTCAAGGAGGGAGGACCCAACTAATAGTGGGAACAGGCGATTCTCATCCTGCCTCCAGGTCTGTGTTAGGAGGTTCACAAAATCTTTAGAGAAAAATACATTGTTTAGCTGATAGGTATTTTTCCCTTGACCTCCATTTTCTTCATATGGCAACAACAACCACTTAAAAATCAGGAGGGAGCATAAAGAAAGCTATGACAGTAAATATGGTATCATTTGAATGAAGCAAAGCAAATTAAGAAAAGTAGAAAAGTAGCTAAGATTACTATAACAATGCCTCTTAACTTTTCCCTCCATTTCCTCATAAATAAAATGAGAAGTTAGCTAAATTATTTTTAAGATCCCCTCCAGGTTGATAGTTCTGTGGATGGATTAACCATAAATATAATTTATATGATAAAGAGAAAATACAAAACAAGCCCAGAGTTTATTTATGAATATCTGGTTTGAGAAACAAACTTAATTAAACAATATAGAGACACCTGTCATCTGATCAACTGGCATTTCTGCTAACTGGTCATTGCCATGAACTTGGTCTTATTATTATTTTATACTCAATTGTCCCCATTCTACCTTCTCTCCTGTCTTCCATTAAACAAATTTATGTTTAGTATTTCACAAAGAAATAGGTCTTTTTCCTATAGAGTTACACTGTATCAAAGTAATATATTCCCTACTGGCTTATCTGAGAAATATGGGATCAATTATTATGCTATACCAGAGCAGAAATCTAAAAGTAATAAATCTATCTCAAATGAATAATATAAAATTGTATTTATAGAGTCTGAAATGAAGTTAACATTAGTCATCTTTTCACCAAATGATCTGTAGCATACTTGCTTCCCCAAATGATCTCAACAATAGAATAAAACTCAGGAAGGACTTTCAGGATTTTTCATACCACAATTAATATAAGTCCAGTAACGAGGGGAGGGGTGCCTAGATTAAAATTACCAGTGAGTGCTTTGTTTTGCCAGATTGGGAATTTAACAAATGAGATATTCAGTACCTTCCTTAGGAATCACCTTCTCCCCTTGTCATAGGAGGATTCATGTTTTCTTTAATTAGAAATTGATCAGAAGCCGAATAAAGCTTGATGAGTGATAGCACTAAACATCCCTTTCCCAAATGCTGAATTCAATCTACTTCAAATTTTCTCCCCCTGGACTCACTCCCTGCCCTAAACCCATGTCTGAACAGAAGACAGGGGAAATTCAAGTTAATTTTCTTTATATGGTTTCTCACTAAATATTTAATTGCCAAGAGCAACTTTGATAAGTACATCAGAGTAACCAAAGAAGTATAATCTTTGTCCAGAGCAAAATGAATACATTTAAAGTAACACTTGAAGAAGCTTCTAGGGATTTGTGAAGGTGGAAGAACCTAGGCTTAGTGAGGAAAAATAATTCAGTTTATTCCAACAGGACTGAGGTGTGTAATTCACTAAGACCAAAATATCCAACCTTCCCCTTCAGGATAAATAAATGCTTAAAGAGCCAAAAATGTGGACAGTGTGAGTTAATAAAACAGTATGAAAATTGGTAGGGTGGGAAAGACCTTTAAGTAAAGTTTACAGTTGACTAGCTATAGATGGCAGTGTGAGTGACTACACTGTTTCCCGACTTCCTTAGAGTCAAGCTATGGATTGATTGTGTATATATTTTAATGAAGTTTATATATATGTATATATTCATAATATAATATGATTTATATATCTATACTTATCTATAGGTATGTAAATATAAAATCTGGAGCTACAGGTAAATCTCCCTTGGTAATTGAGTACGCAAGAGACCTTACTATACTTTACCAGGAAAATAAAACAAAAATTCTGTGAAAATGCAGATCAAATGAAAAAATATAATGTAAACATGAAATAGGCAGGTAATACTTAAAGCAAAAACGAGATCGAGAGAATTGGCTTGGCTAGAAAATTCTGTTCTGGGTAAGAAAAGTGCACACTCAGCATCACAGCCACTGCCAGAGAGAGTGAGGAGGACCCTCAACATCAAAGTCAACCCCAGAGAGAGTGAGGAGGACACTCAGCATCAGAGTCACCCCCAGAGAGAGTGAGGAGGACACTCAACATCAGAGTCACCATAAGGGAGAGTGAGGAGGACACTCAGCATCAGAGTCACCACCCGGATTGTTAGGAGAACACTCAGCATCAGAGTCACCCCAAGTAAGATTGAGGAGGACACTCAGCATCAGAGTCACCCCGAGTGAGAGTGAGGAGGACACTCAACATCAAAGTCAACCCCAGTGAGAATGAGGAGGACACTCAGCATCAGAGTCACCATAAGGGAGAGTGAGAAGGACATTGAACTTCAGAGTCTCCCCTTGGGAGAGTGAGGAGGACACTCAGCATCAGAGTCACCATAAGGGAGAGTGAGGAGAACACTCAGCATCAGAGTCAAGCCCAGGGAGAGTGAGGAGGACACTCAGCATCAGAGTCAAGCCCAGGGAGAGTGAGGAGGACACTCAGCATCAGAGTCACCCCCAGGGAGAGTGAGGAGGACCATCAACATCAGAGTCACCATAAGGGAAAGTGAGGAGGACATTCAGCATCAGAGTCACCCCCAAGGGGAGTGAGAAGGACACTCAACATCAGAGTCACCATAAGGGAGAGTGAGGAGGACACTCAGCCTCAGAGTCACCATAAGGGAGAGTGAGGAGGACACTCAGCATCAGAGTCAAGCCCAGGGAGAGTGAAGAGGACACTCAGCATCAGAGTCAAGCCCAGGGAGAATGAGGAGGACACTCAACATCAGAGTCAAGCCCAGGGAGAGTGAGGAGGACACTCAGCATCAGAGTCAAGCCCAGGGAGAGTGAGGAGGACACTCAGCATCAGAGTCACCCCCAGGGAGAGTGAGGAGGACAGTCAACATCAGAGTCACCCGAAGGGAGAGTGAGGGGAACAGTCAGCCTCAGAGTCACCACCCGGGATTGA
>CAUYRH010044910.1:0-25839 GCA_963574655.1 Perodicticus potto
TATAGAAGTATGAATGAATGACTCCATTTCACAGCACTTTGGATGGAACTAGAGACCATTTACCCTAAGTAAATTATTTAAAGAATGGAAAAACAAATACCACGTGTACTTTCTATGACATAGGAACTAACCAGTGAGCACTCAGGGAAGTAAAATTCAACAGAATTCAGCAGGGGGGAAGAGGCAAAGGGTATGAGTACAATGAAGACTTTCTGGGGATGGGCACACTTATAAACCTGACTCAAACATAACAAAAGAGATTTGTGTAACCAAAAAATATTTGAATGCCCATAATATTTTGAAATAACAAAAAGTAAATAGAAGAATAAAAAATAAAACTGATAGAATATATTAGGGCTTTTATTTTTATTTATTTTTATGCTATCCTTTGACAGTCTTCTCTTTGTATATTTTTGTTGTTGTTGTTTGTTTGATTGTGAGACAGAGTCTCTAGCTGTCACCCTGGGTAGAGTGCCGTGGCATCACAACTCACAGCAACCTCAAACTCTTGGGCTCAAGTGATTCTCTTGCTTCAACTTCCCAAGTATCTGGAACTACAGGCGCCCTCCACAAAGCCCGGCTATTTTTAGAGACCGGGTCTAGCTCTTGCTCAGGCTGTTCTCAAATCTGTGAGCTCAGGCGATCCACCTGCCTCAGCCTCCCACAGGGCTAGGATTACAGGCATGAGCCCTGGCCTCTAGCTAAAGTCTACTCTTTTGCATATGTTTTATTATGCACATAATATCTGTTACTTACCTCAGTATTGTGGTGCATGTATATAATTACAATTCATCAATACATTTATAAGTAAATAAATAATACAGGGTAAAAAACCCAGAAGGCTTGTATGTGTATCACCAAACTAGCTGTGTATTTCAATGCAAATATATAAAACCTTCATCTTCCAGTTAAACTCTCAAATGAGATATAGGTAAATATAAGTATTCTAACTACACATTCACCACAGTTGTACTGTCTTTCTTAAGTCGTTTGATGATGGCTCCTAACATTATTGCATCATTACTGATTAATAAGCATCTGACTCTTTCATTTTTCAGTTTTCTCCTTGTTGTGAGGTTTTCCTACACATACACATGAATGCTTGCAAGCTTACATAAATATATAATATGTGAATATCATCATGGAATATCAAAATGCAGTCATTTAAGATAAATTTTAGAGTATATCTGAAATGTTAACATGTATATTTGATAAAGAGAAACTTGGAAAGTGAAAACAGATTGCTTTTTTTATTTTTCTTACATGTGTCAATCGGTTAAACTCCAAAAGTAATTCATATTAAAGAGCTTATTGCGAAAACTATCAATACATAGCTTGAAATACTAAATTCTGATGTAATGATATTATTTTCATCAGAAAAACTACAGAAAATAGAATTTTGAAGAAAGATATCAATTGTGGCCAAGTTCAAATTTAGAGCCAGTTGTCTTCCTGAAGACTCTCACTCATCTAAGACCTAGTTATTATGCCATATGAGCAGTCAAGAAAAGAAAACTGCCAAGAAAAAAGTCCATGTAATGACAGCTTTAAGCTACATAAATTTTTGTCTAATTTTTTGCTGAGCTTTATCATATATTATTTAATAAAATCAATGATTGCAACAATCTAAGAATTCAGTTTCAGCTTCTTCCTGTGCTATGCACTTCACAATATTATGACCTCATAGTAAAACAGAAGAGAGATAAAACCTTAGTTTTTGAACAGCTACAAACAGTAGCAAATTCAATTATCTGTAAATAAGTGCCAGAGTGATAGATATCACAGAAAGCGAAAAGATTTATTTTAGCCATGTATGAATGGAAGTAGGAAAACAAAGCAGAGATGATTATTTCCACATTTATAAATCTTCACATTGCACATTGTTTTATTATTCCCATTTATCTGAAAGCAAAGCTAATTACATGCAAACTTCAAGAAAAAAATCACTTCTGAAGTGTACCAGATTGTAGAGAGTGATCCAATCTATCAACTATTTCACAATTGCCCTAAAAATAAAATGCTGTTGTGTGCGTATTTATCATATTCTTTAGACTTGAATAAACCGTATATAAGCACAGTTTAAGAGGTTACATATTTAGTAATAGCATTAATAGCTTTAAAAAGTTCATGTGATTATTTAAAAAGAATATATTATGCAAAGTTATACATTAACCTATGTGAGCAAGCAATATATATGTACACTAATAATATGTGTCAAGAGGAGTACAGCATGTGACTAAAATCATAGACTATGGAGTTAGACAGACTGGGGAGTAACATCTGGCCAAGCAATTTCAGAACCTATGTGATACTGGAAAAATTACTAAATTTCTTCAAGGCATACTTTCATCTGTGGAAAGGATAGAACTGTTTCCACTTCAAAACATTGTTGAGATAATTAAGGAGTAAAGATAAACATCTGAGCACATATAGATAGATCGATAGATATCTATATACAAAACACTTAAAATACATCCCAGACATAAATTATAACAGTTAATGGAGTTATAATTTATAACTATATAAATGTCTCTGGACTCAAATACAAGAATAAATTTCTCCAATTATTAAGAAGTCAGCCAACATTGCTCTAAACAGTTTAGAGAAACAGTATGTGAATATGTAGTTTTTACTTTAATAAATTTCAAAAGAATTTTTAAAAATAATAATATTAAACTGCAATTTGAGAGTCTAAGTTCTCTCCTTCTCTCTCTCCCTCCCCAGTATTAATGATGACATACGACAAAGGACACATATTAACGTGTGTAGTTAAAGCGTACAATTTTATAAGTTACGACATACGTATACACCCATAAAACCAGCAGCAAAGTCAAGTTGTGAGCACAGGCACTATCCTTCAACATTTCTTTACACCCCTTTCTATCTCTTCCTTGTTCTTCTTCCATCTGATCTTCTCCCTTTTTTTTCTTCTAGAATTTTACAAAATATCATTATACGGTATTGTTTCAAGAATTTCAAGGTCACCCTCAAATTTGCAGATTTCTTATTAGGATTTATAAGAGTAAATAGTAGAGCACGCTCAGAGCTAAGGTTTATGTGAAAAGCAGACACAAAGCAAAAACAATAGACAAAAACTACCAGTAATAAGCATCAGGTGGGGACTAAAGAAGCTCTATAGAAACTCCCACATTTCGCATTTTTCTCCTGCTGGGGTCATGGGGAGTGTGTTTTTCTCCCTGGCTGTGAATTTCTGGAGTATGTGCTTAGTGTCCCTTCCTGAGAAGCCTACCTGAGCGTCAGGGTCTGAGCCTTTCATGGAACTGAAACTCAGAATTACAACAATAAAACCAGGTACATGTTATGAGTCTTGATACTTGTATAAAAACAATTCTGACAAGCTTGTGCAGACGGCCTATTGCCTCAAGTGTACGAAACAAAGCCATCAATCATCAACAGACGGGACCTACACTCCCAAAGGTTGCCTGAGACTCCCCTACATACCTACTGGGGCTGAGCAGCCAGACCGGCGGGTTAAATTCTTTACTCGCCTATATGTACTTCTTTTTTTTGGTTTTGCCTTTCCACTCTGTGTACTGACATTTATCTCTGTGATTCTGTTTATCAGTAGATTTTTCCGTTTGATTGTTGGGAAGCATTCCATTACACCAGTGCAGAAAAATTTAAGCTTTCAGTTGCTGACGGGTATTTGGGCGGTTTTCAGTTTCAGTGCTGTTGGAAATAAAGTTCCTGTGGGGATGTCGTTGTTTATTGATTTCATATTCATATGCATCCTCATATCGATCTGAAACTTTAAAAAATTACAAAATTAAGAAATAAAATAGAAAATAAATTTGAAAAATATTGTTCTTATAAAAAATAAAAAACAGAACTAAAGCACCTACGAATATTTGTGTATAAATCTTAGTGTTTACATATTCTTTAATTTATATTGAATAAACATATAGTAGTCAAATGAATGGTTCACTTAATAGGTACATCTTTAACTATAGGTGCCTGTGGCTCAGTGAGTAGGGTGCCCGCCCCATATACTGAGGGTGACGGGTTCAAACCCAGCCCCTGCTGAACTGCAACAAAAAAATAGCCGGGCCTTGTGGTGGGCGCCTGTAGTCCCAGTTACTCGGGAGGCTGAGACAAGAGAATCGCCTAAGCCCAGGAGCTGGAGGTTGCTGTGAGCTGTGAAACCATGGCCCTCTGCAAGGGCGACAAAGTGAGACTCTGTCTCAAAAACAACAACAACAACAACAAAAATTGAGGGCTCGGTGCCTGTGGTTCAACGAGCTAAGGCGCCAGCCATGTACACCTGAGCTGGCGGGTTCAAATCCAGCCCCCGCCCTCCAAACAACAATGACGGCCGCAACCACAGAATGGCCGGGTGTTGTGGTGGGCGACTGTAGTCCCAGCTACTTGGGAGGTAGAGGCAAGAGACTCGCTTGAGCCCAGGAATTGGAGGTTGCTGTGAGCTGTGATGCCACGGCACTCTATCCAGGGTGATAGCTTGAGGCTCTGTCTCAAAAAAATAAATAAATAAATAAATTTTAGATATTTTAATAAATATTTGACTTTTACCTCCTATTTCCAGATTAACTATGTTGAAAGTAGTTTGATGTGTTTATTTGTTATATTATACACTTCTTTGGTGAAGTGTCTGTTCAAATAATTTGTTAATTTTTATTGGGTTCCTTGTGTTTTTATTGAGTTTTTAAAAGTTTTGAAGAAGAAAATGAAACATAGTTACAGTTTATTAAGCATGTTTTATTAATCAAGCCTATAACCAGCATTTTATATATTTATTGGCTAATTTACTGCCCACCACAGATCTAGATCACTTTTTATTTATGGGAATGGACAGTGTTCAGAATGTTCAGAACACCGACGTCAAAAAACTGGTAACATTCCCCCAAAGGGGTGTCCCATCCTGGTGGGTTTTAATTGTATCTCATTATGGTATTTATTTGAATTTCCCTAATATCTAATTGATGTTGAACTTCTTTTCTTTACCTTACTGGCCATTTGTATGTTTCTTTGTGAAATGTCTATTTAATCCTATTCCTATTTTAATGAGAATTAATTGTCTTTTCATTAAGTTGCAATACTTCTTTATACATCTTCCCTGCTTGTTTCTTCACATATTTCATTTGAAAATATAGTCTCACATTATGTGTTTATTTTCTCTCACTTCCTTGGTAGCATAATTTTTCAGCACAAAACATTTCAATTTGTATGAAATACAATTATTTATTCATTATTAATTTTTTGCTTGTTTTTTGGTGGGTATCCTATCTAGGAGGACGTGGCCTACTTATAGTTTACAAAGATTTATGTGTTTCTTATAAAATTTTTATCCTTTCTGTTGTTACATCTATGCACATATAATGAAATTTGAGTTAATTTTTATAGTGTGAGGTAAGGATCAGACTTTTACTCTTTTTTGCATCCAATTGCCCAGTTCTTCCAGCACAATCTTTGTTGACAAGGCTATTACTTGTCCTCAGCTGTTTTGGTACTCTTACCTTTTTTTAACCTTACATGTAAAAGATTATTTTTAGACTCCTAAATTTATTCCATGCTTCTATATATAAATACTTATGATAGAGACACAGTGCTTTAGTTATTGCAAATTTTAGGGAAATGGAAGCCCTCAAGCATTTATCTATTTCAATACATTTTGATTATTATAGGTCACTTGAATAGCTACATAAATTGGAGGCTCAGATTGCAAATTTTAGAAAATATCAACTGGGATTATGGTAGGCATCATGTAGAATCTGCAGATAAATTTAAGGAGAATTATATGTATTCATTACATATGGATTATCTATTTTTTGGATTAAAATTGTTTATACTATTTCATTTTCATTTTTTAAATGTCTGTAAGGAAGATACTGAGGTTTCCTTTTTCGTTCTAGAACTTAGCAAGAGATATATAAAACAGATATTTAAAATGATAGTTATTGTTTTCCATATTTCACTTGAGGACAAACAAAGTAGGAAAAGTGTCCCTTCAATTCCAATGAAAGGAAAAGCTGCAGATTCATGGGTTTCCTGATCTCTTTTGAGCTCTGACTCCCTGTCTTAATGGTTCTTCAATCCAAATATTTCCATTGATCCTTACGTTCCTGAGTTCCAGTTTTCCATCAGTTTTCAACTAGTAATTTCTTATTCTATTATCAGTTCTTCAATGTAGAAGAACATAAGTTTTTAAATTTTACTCTGAGTTTTTATTTACATAAAACAGAAATATTGATCCACATAATCTAACTCATCATGATCAAAATCCTCATATGAAGATAGCTGCCTCGGCAAATATATCTGGCTGAATCTATTTGTTAAATGTAGGAGCCTGAAATTCATAGGACGGTATTAGTTTTAGTATATTGAGGACATTAAGTACTTAGCTGAAAAATGCATGCTTTTTTCCCCTCGTAAGTCTGAACAGTAAAACATGATTCCATCCTTTTAGCATTTAGTAATAACTGAGGACCAAATAGTTTCTACTGAAAACTACAAAAAGTAGAAATAATTATCTAAAAGGAATTCAAATAAGTACGCTAAATGCAACATTAAATAGAATACATACCTAACTAAATGCAATATTGTTTTAAAGGTGAAACATCACTGCAAGATTTTCAATTGGGCATCCTTTAGGCTTAACCTGTTGTGAGATATTTTCACAAGCTGGCAAAAATACCAATACTGTGCTCAGAAATAAAAATCACATTTTGGGAAACATAAATATGTAATTGAAATAACATTATTTTGAGCCTTTCTCCATTACATGGTGATATGTTATCAAGGATCAAGATACATGTTGAACACTCAAAATGTAGGCAAAATAGTTAATCCTGATGGTACCCTGCCCAGACTCCATTTGCCAGCCCTTGTATTCAGGCCCAGATCCTTTGTGTTGGTTTCTTAACAGCTTTACCATAGCTTCCTCCACCAGAAGGTAAAATACAAGCCCCAGGGTGAGCCTATAACCAGTGAATGGAGCATGTGAAAAAGACACCCCACTCATCCAAGAATATTACTTGTCCTCCAGAGCATGCCATGGAATCCTCATAGAACTGTACTCATTGTAACTGAAATTGTGTTTGTTTAGTTTCTATCCTACATCCCCTACTCTCTTTTACCAGGTATAACTCTCAATTAATTGCATGCACTTAAATTCCTGTCTCAGTCCCTCCTTCTGTAGAATCTGTTTTCTTTCTTTCTTTCTTTTTTAATTTCAGATTATGAGGGTATAACTGACTAGGTTACAACTGTTTGCAGTTCTAAGGTAAAGTTCAAGTTGTAGTTGAGGCCTTCCTCCTGGGAGTGTTCTGTACTCCCTTACATTGCGCACGTTAGGTGAGAGCACACCAATCTCCCCTTCTCCTCTCTCCTTTTCCACCCCCACTTGAATATACGTGTGTTTTTCTCTTATGCAGGCATATAGTATTTGGTTTTGTTTTTTGTTGTTTCGTATTAATATTGAGTACATTGTATATTTGCTTTCCCATTCTTGTGATGATTTACCAAAAAGAATGTGTTCCACCTCCACCCAGGTTAATACAAAAGATGTAAAGTCTCCATCTTTTTATGGCTGAATAGTATTCCACAGTATACGTCTACCTCAGTTTATTAATCCATTCATTGACTGATAGGCTCTTGGGTTGCTTCCACGTCTTGGCAATTATGAATTGAGCAAAAATAAATCATCTAGTGCAAATGTCCTTATGATGAATGATTTTTTTTTCCTTCTGAGTAGAGACCTACTGATGAGATTGTGTGATCAAATGGAAGCTCTACTTTTAGCACTTTAGGAATTCTCCATGTTTCTTTACATAGAGGCTGTATTAGTTTGCAGTCCCAAGGGAGCAGTGTAAAAGTGATCCCTTCTCTCCAAATTCATGCCAGCATCTGCAGCCCTAGTGCTTTTGTGGAATCTATAGATCTGACTTAAGGTCTATAATCTCTCTACCAGAGAGATTCTACCAATTTTAATAATTTACCTTGCTTCATCCAAACAGCTATGACCAGAAACGTTAAGTGGTAATGCAATAAAATGCGCCTGAAGCAAAAAATGCATTCTGAAATGTTCCACATCAAGTTACATCACTCATAATAAGTTAAAGAATAAATAAATACAATTTTAATATGTCATGTTTCTTTTCTTTGATCAGTTATTTATTTTATTGCTAATCTACTTCATTCTTATGCTCTGATATTATACCGAGTGTCTGGATATAGAGTCTCAATTTTAAATACTTTTTAAAATATAGAACTTGTGTATTAAATTCCAATCACAGGGTGAATGAACAGCAAATAAGACGCATTTCTCTTCCCCAATCTAACATAATAATGGTGAATACTGGGCTAAAACTTCTAAGTTCTGTTGCTGTTCCTAGGTAAGCCACAAATAAATTGTGTGCCTTTGGAATCTAGCTTTTTATTGAAAAATAAATGAAAAGGATTGGTTTGATTGAATTCAAACACATCTTCTTTCAGTGTCTTTAGTGTACTATTGCAGTCTTCTGACTTCAAGATTAAATATGGCATGGAAAACAGAATACAGAACTATAATCAATATACATTCTGTGATAGAGATATTTTTAAAACTTTAGAAGGAATTAAATCAAATAAAAAGTTAATATTGATTGGAATTCAATGGAAACTTCAAAGAGTGGTGATATCTGAGGTAAACATTGAAAAGGAAAGTGTGTTGAATATCAATGGAAAGTTGCAGGAAAATTAATATAAGTTTAAGTTATACAGACGTCAAAGAGCATAGGATACTCAAGAACATATTTAACATTAAATATAATGAGAAATAACTTGTTTTTAATTACTAGTACAGCTATTAAATTATATGAAACACAATATTGTGGTACATTTCAATATTTTTATTCAATTTCAAGTACATGTGTAGAATGATTCCCATTATCATTAAGAAAAATAATAGTAATAAAATGAAGTATCATCTAATTTTCAGGCACATATGACTAAAAAAGTGTTTCAGACACTTTATTAGCTACTCTATTTCTAGACAAACAAATTCATAAAATGTGTTCAGGAGAGACAATGAAAATTGATGAACAATGGATTAGTTATTGCAAATTAATTAAGGCCATTCTTGATATCAAATAGGAGCACAGACTACAGAAGCCTCTTTAGAAATAATAGTTTAGTGGGGCTCAGTGGCTCATGCCTGTAATCCTAGCACTCTAGGAGGCCGTGGATGGATTGTGTGAGGTCATTAGTTGGACCTAGCCTGAGCAAGAGCGAGACCTCATCTCTGAAAATAGCCGTGTATGGTGGCAGGCTCCTGTAGTCCCAGCTGCTCACACAGATGGGGCAAGAAGATCACTTGAGCCCGAGAATTTGAGGTTGCTGTGAGCTTTGATGCCATGACACTGTACCCAGGGCGATAGAATGAAAAAGAAAGAAAAAAATAATAGTTTAGTCTTGCAAAATTAAAACGCATATTATGTCATTGTATTTAACTGAAAATGATTTAATTGATATATTTGAAACATGTCTATATATGATAAGGAGAAAGCATTTGATTTCAAAGTTTCAATTGTAAAGACAAGGGCATAGTCAAAATCATTTTGCTCAATTGCTCTATACATTTCTAATGGTCTTTCATTACAGCATTATTGAGTTTAACAGGATGCACCATCTTTCAACAGGTTTTGTTTTATAAAGCCTAAGCTAATAGTAAATCAAGCATTATAAGGTAACATGATAAATGAAAATGGTACAAATCAAAGAACAGTGAAGGGGATATTTGTCAAATATTCTTAAAAGGTTAAACAAAGAAGAATATTATCTTATTAATTCATAATTTGCTGCAATATGTTGTAAGCTCTTTGTTAACCATTTTGGCAAGAATTATGCATTTGCACAATTAGTATGAAATTGTAACACATTAGAATATATGGTCTGGGATTACTATTTTTGCTTTACTAAAAAAATTACTTAAAACCTATCTTAATTTTCTTAAAGTTATGATGATTTCTATTATAAAATATTAAATTACATATATTCACCAGGAGATAATTTTGGTATTGCATGATTATTTACTTTAAGTACATGATAATACATACACTACTGTGAATTTAAGATAGGAAATACAACTTGCTATAAGAAATCTACTTTAGTTTTGGGGGTTGTTTTTTGAAATGCTAGAATTTTAAAACTCTTGGAAAATTATCATTTCTATAATACAAATAACCTAATTAACACACAAGTAAACAAAATTTTTAAGAAAATGCAGCCAGTTTAACTTTCAGATTGTGCATTTATCAACTATATAGACCTTTTATTTCTTTATAGTAAAAATATATCCATTAGAATAGTACATTTTTATTCGTAAAACAATCTTCATTCATTACCTTTTATAACAAGTAATATTTCACATATTAACGTATCTGAAAATGAGAGGTAGTTTAAACCAAGGCAAAGCACTTCAAACCTTGCCAGTCACTGGACACCATTTCCCATAGCTTGTGCAAAGTAGTAGCATGAACACCTGTGCAAACTTATTATTATTATTATTATTTTTACTTTTAAACATATACTGCAGCATTATTACTGCTCTCTGTGTTTATATTATCTAGCACAACATCAGCACCTCCTGGGTAGAAGTTTTTTGCTGTTTACCTATAATCCAAGTAGCCAGCAGAATTCTTATTTATAGCAAATAACACCTGTTTTCCTTCTCAACAATCTTTTAAAAATTACTATGTATACTACGGATTGAACAGCTGCTTTTTATAAAATACCATGAGTACATAACTGGACTAGATCTGCACCCATAACACTTTGGTTAAAATGTGTTCTTTAAAAAGCAGAAAATTTTGCTGGAAACTTAATCTTAAATGCAACAATGCATGCAATGTTGGGAGATGAGGCATCAGAAAAGATCATCAGACCATGAGGGACCTGGCTTTATGAATGGGTTAATGCCAGTCACAAAGTAGCTTGTAGTTTGTTCACTTGCCCTCTCACTGTCTCTTGGCTGTTTATGTTGTTGGCTGCTCCAACAAAAAGGTCCTGTCCAGATGCTTCCACCCAGCCTCCAAAACAAGAGCCAATACATTTTCTGTTCATTTTATAGCAGCACAAAATGGACTAAGATACATACACAGAAAAATGTATATATATGCAAATATGCAGGTATATGTTTTATAAGAAAAGTCCAATTTATTTCCCACCAGAAACATATCATAATATGTACTGATTGAATATATAAAATGTCTTCTAACAAAATAACGAAATAACTATGTGGAGAAAAGCTGTAATTAAACCCAAAACATTAAACATTTTGAAAGTTTATTCCAAAATGCTGTTTCATTGAAAAAAATAGAACAGCCATCTCTACTCTCAATGACAGTGAGCGGCTAGCAGAGTAATTTGGAGGGACAAAGTTCGGACTATAAATTGAAGGTTAAAAAAATATAAACAGTATCTTCTAAAATCGCTTCAAAATGTCTGTTCTTGCCTCAGTGTGCATTTTTAGAAATATTCCTACCTAGTTGCATTGAAATGATTTCAGTCTTCTTATAGATCATAGCCACAGCTTCTAAGGCCAAACTTGGCAAAAACTTCTTGCAGAATTTATCCAATTTCAATATTCGTACACATTTCTTTTCTGGCTGTCCAGAGCCTTCCTGTTGATCTCTGTGGCTACTTCGGGAATTTCACCTGAACTCTTAATTCAAATCCAAACCTTCTATTGATGGGGACAGATGGAAATTGCTGAAAGATTAGAAATAGTGCAGTCCCTCATTCAGAATTAATAGATACATGTATTATCAGTAGAAATTCTGAATTTTCAATTTTTCTTAAAATTAGTCCAGGTTTCTTTATTTTCTGCCAATTGTACTTCAGGGCAGAGTTGGGAAGAAAAAAAAATGATGAAAATTAGTGTTGCCCTATATACCAAAAGCCTGAAATAACCATTTCATGGTATGATGTACAAAATTACATGGAAGATTTGGAATATCGTGGTTGTAATAAAACATCTTGCATACAACAGCACCTTTAGGAAAAAAAAAACACATGTTTTTTGTCCACATGTATCACTGCAACTCACCTTTGAGCTACCTTTTGTTAACTGAGTGACAGGTGTTACACTATTCATAAACTTGCACCTTTTTAAAAATAGTGTTTTATATATATATATATATATATATATAGTATAAACATATATATGCATCTTCTTATTTTAAAATTATAATATCTGCCCATGAAGTCTTTTTTTGGCACCTTGGTTTTGAATCATTTGTCATAAACTTCACTATCAAATTCAGCAGAAATAAGTAATATAAGTCAGTACTTAGAAATGAATTAACTATCATATCCCATTATTAACTCACCATGAACTTACACTCTTTAGCAACCTCCCATTATTATCCAGACAGTAGATATGACAACTATCACATTTAAATTTCCTTGAACATTTTCTTAAGAATAGCAATGTACACATACATAAAACCTCAATCTATTTTTGCAACTAAAATAGCTGATATCAATCATTCTTTTATATATGGTTTAAAGTCCTAAATACAATGAGCAAGTCATATTCTTCTAAGAGTTTGGATCCAGGAAGTAAAACAAGCCCACCATTAAAGAAGTAATCTTCCTTTGTCAGACAGAAAAACTTCATACTATTTTCTTCTTCTGTTTGGCTCCAAAGAAACTCAGAGTTAAGTTCTCAGACTTTCTCAGCATAGATGTTCTAGCAAATTTATTTGTTTTAATTTCCTCCACTCTCATCATTTTGATATGTAGTTTATGTATTTTGATTTTTCACTGTGCTTTCTGACTTCTTGTATCAATGCCTTCTTTTATAAGTTAGAGAAAATACTTTTAAAAAATTATGTAGCCTATATATTTTTGCGAATAGCCTGATGATTCATAGTTTTGTTTTCACAGTGAACTATAGTTAACATGAAAGAAAGATAGATGATAAATGGGGTAGAGAAAGCTAACTAAATCTTATACAAGTAGGACTTTGTATTTAACCTATAATTAAAATGTTTAGAAGATAGAAGTAACGTATGGACATATGAGTAGCAAAAATTGAACTTGTCATAATAAGTGAAAATCACTACAGATTAAAAAAAAGTATAGATAATATCATGAAAAACCATCTTAATTCTTTTAAATATAATTTCTCTGAGATAAAGACTTTTATCAATTGGATGGTCAAAGAGAAAAAAATGAAAAATTCTTATTTATGCTATATACTGAAAGGATAAAAAATTGCTATCGTAGAAAATGGTAGAAAAATGTGAGTGGGTTTAAAGAAGAGAGGAGTGAATCTTTAAAAAAGACACGAATAAAAGCTATGATCTTTTTTTTTTTTTTACATATGCTAAAACCATTCGCATAATATTATATGCTGGTTGTATACTCATTTACTGGTTTAATACATAAACATTATCTAAGAAAATGTCTTCCTTGTTATTGAAAAAGATGTACACACTATCTTTAGGTAGTGGGGAAGATAAAAGTCTGAAAATGTTAACAAAGACCACTCACTTTAGGCCGATGGTGGCTCACGCTTGTAATCTTAGCACTCTGGGAGGCTGAGGTGGGAGGATCAATGGAGCTTGAAGGTGAGAGAACAGCCTAAGCAAGAATAAGACCCCATCTGTACTCAAGGTAGTAAAACTAGCCAGGTGTTGTGGTGACCAACTGTAGTCCCAGGTACTTGGGAGACTGATTCAAGAGTATCGCTTGAACCAAGGAGTTTGAGCTTGCAGTAGGCTGGGCTGACACTGTGGCACTCTAGCCTGGGCAATAGAGTGAAACTGTCTCAAAAAAAAAAATACACCACCCATTCTGATATTTATAACGGTGATTTTTGTATCATTCAAATTATAATTTTCATAATTTACATTGGTTAAAAACTGGATATGAGATTATCTTCTGAGATATGTTGTTTCAGGCCTAATGGCTTGAATTACATGATTCCAAATAGTATAAAAACATGTTATATGCAAACATTTCCATTAAAGAGACCTTATTTTCCTCATTATTGGACAAAACAAATATTCCTGGATTCCTAGGATTATTATTCCTAGGAATTATTATTTTCAGAAGAATTATTATAATTATTCCTAGGATTATTATTTTCAGAAGAAATTTATGAGAAGGTCGTATAGTTGCTTTGAAAATTAAATGATAATATCCTAGAAAAATAAAAGCACATGAGTTAAAAAAAATGAAGGAATTTAAAAGGCACATCGAAAGCCCCAGGAAATGTTTTGTGCTGCTGAATAATAGTGCTGCCCTAGTAGTTATGTAATTTCACATTATTAATACTGGTCTTATCAATGAAATTTGCAAACACTTGTATAAACATAATTTTAACCTCAAGAACTGATATTTTAAACAACTATTTTCCCTCCACTGATGTTTATATTGAATAAATTTTCTCTCAGAAACTTATTGTGACTACATTTTTATAGAAGTACACTCATTTTGACTGAAATACACATTTCCATCATGTATATTTTTAACAAATAGGAATGTTCAGCATACAGTTTGTGTAAATAATTACTACAGAATTTATACTTCTAGTGATAGAGGAATGGCTTACCTGAAAACAGCCTTCCTAATAAGGACAACTAAAAAAAACTTTAATTGAAAAAACTGTACAAAATCATCAGGTTAAATCTAAGTGAAAGTGTGAGGGACTAAGATCGCAGAGTGGAAGCAGGGACAGATGTCGTCTTTTTCTTTAAAGTATTTGTCAATTCTCACATAGGTGCTGGGAGACAAAACATCTGGCAGAGCTTTTTTTTTCCATTTAATTTAATTATAGTTTGTTTTAGGATTTCAACCCTTTTAATTAGAAGAGCTTTAGGACAATCAAAATTATACTAATGGACAGATAGTGGGAGATGGATTTAGAGCCATACAATGGAAGGGCGGCAATGTGCCTAAGGAGTAGAGTTTGTAAGCGAACAGGCGAACGAACTGTATGTAAGTACCATATTCTAGTTATGAAAGTTGTTTTTCACAGGGGTTGGATTGAACATTCTAATATTGCCGTACACGTCTACTGGGATTAAACAATTAGCTCAAAGGATGGCAGATACTAGAAGTCAGGTCTCCCCGGTTTGAGTTGTTACTTACAGATAAGCAAGAGGAGTGTAGAACAGTCCATATGGGAGTGAATTACAGTCATAGACCTCAGTGAGAATTCATAGTTAGCTTAATAGTGATAAGTTGGTAAGGCATAGAAATATTTACAGATATGTCTACATACGCACGGTAGCACATGTACAACTGCTAGGTATTCCTGCTATGCCTTGCTTTGTCAGCAGAGAGGGCTTAGTTGTAATGACACCCCAGTAGCACACTGAACATCCAAGCTTCAGTTTCCAATTCTATTTTCCAATAAAAAGAGACAAGCTTCATTGAAGGAACGGATGGGACTATAAAGTATACAGGATAAGCCTGGGAAATCTTTTAGTTCCAGAAAGTACAAGAGTTCTTTAAAAAATGATAGTCAAAGAAAGTGTTACTTTGGGAATACACTATGTATCACCACAAAATGAGATTTATTTTAGTACTCTCTAGGCCAGAGTAAGTGAGTGCAGTATTTAAAGAGCACCCTTATAGATGATCTTTGCAGTTCTTGACCCAAAACACACAGAAAATGATGGCCCTAATATTTAAATACAAATAAAATTCAAATTTTGAAATTTAAAAACCCTATTTTGCTTCTTCTGTCGATCTTCAGGAAAATACTTGAATCTTCCCTATTGGAGAGTGCTGGGAAACCTCTCTGTGGGGCCATGATAAATACAAAAAACATAAATCAACAAACACTAAAATTTAAAACTCTACCACTCAATCAAATGGGCTCTCACTAACATTAAAAAACAACATTAAAAATTTGAGCATGATTATATTGATATTTCAGGCAGGTTTTCATTGCCTCAAATGAAATTTTAAGAAAAACTCTAATCAGAATTATAAATCAGAGAATCAGAAGAAAAGACAGCATAGGAAAACATTAAATATATGATAACAAGATGCTATACAAGTGATCAGAAAAGATAATGAGATATGAACAAAACACAATATAAAACAAGGTTGAAAAGAACAAAAATTCTTGTATCTGAGTTTGCCGGCTTGTATATATGAAGTAATCCAAACATAAAGTTAGTATATGCATTTGAGAAAATTGGCAGTAATCAGAGAAAGAATGAAAAACATAAAAGTATGTAAAGATAAACTAAGTACATTTTAGATACAATTCAAAAAGATAATATTTAAATAATAGAAATTCCAGAAATTTGGAATCAGTAAAATCTAGAGAAAAATTAGCCAAAAATATGGAAAACTTCTAAAATTTTAATTGAACATAAAGTGCTTAGATATCATATAAAATTTAAATTTGAACTTGTTAATACTTTAAAAGCTTGCAAACACATAAATATTATAGCATTTATAAAATACAGTGAGAATTCATAGTTAGCTTAATACTGATAAATTGGTAAGGCATAGAAATATTTACAGATATGTCTACATATACATGGTAAGAACTTAAAAGTAATTATAAATCTAAATAGCTAAAATGGGAAGTAGAAAACATTTTGTTTTATTTTTTCTTTTTTCCACATTGAATTCTGTACCTATCCACCACATAAATCTAATATTGTGATAAAGACATTTTCGAACATTGTGATCTTCAAAAATTTCTTTTCCACTGACATTCTCTCAGAAACAAATGAATATAGCTGTTCAAAATGAGGAATCAAAACCAAAAACAGCATCTAGAAAAATGGGAAAATGAGCCCGGAAGTGAGAAAAGAAAAAAATTACAAAAGAATGAAAAGAGAGAGAGAGAAAGCAGCCCCATCTTCCTAGGGAAGAGAGAATCACTTCTGTATCAGATCTACTCAGAGCAGTAATTTGCAATTGATTGGCACCCTGAGTTTTTGTTAACATATTAAAAGCTATGTCTGGCAGAAACTTTTGCCATAAATTAATTATAGGTACTTAAAAGAGAACCACATGAAAAAAAAATGACATTCACTTGTTTCAAGCAGAAAAAGCATTCTGTGTTGAAGAGGAAATGTAATCTTATTTTCTGACTAGACTTAGCTCTGAATATTTATATGCTTACATTGGATGTTGATCAAAACAAAATTACGATACAGTTACATTGCATGGGGGTAAACTGGTATGCAGAGAGATCATATGAGGGACATTAATTCTCCTTTCTCCCCATAGGAAGTGAAAATGTCACATTCAGAATTCTAAATTAATTTTTAAGTAGTATAATTGGCATGTTTCTTCACAATACTAAGAAACAAAAATAAATAGCTGAACACACGAATAATACTTGCTATTGTAAAGCAGAAATTGGCAAAAGTGGAGAGGAAACCAGCTAATTAGTTCACTCATTTTGATTTATAGAGGAAACTACAAGAGCTTCATTAGATCACTCATTTTGATTTGTACAGGAAAGCTATGAAAATTTACACGAAATGTAAATGAAGATGCATAAGGAATCTGAAGAGAAAGTCAAGTATCAGAAGAAAATTTATAAAATATGGTTATAAATTATAAAGAACCTTAGTGGCAAGTTCCTTTACAAATAAATGCTCTCTGTTTGAAACTCTAGGCATGATGTTGGTTTCATTTGTTATTAAATTAACCAATAAAAAAAAACCCTAATAACTCTGTCTCTGAACTATTCTCAAGACATCCCTTTCGTATCCCGAATTTATTATTAGAAAATATTTCCAGTGATAGAGAAGTTGGAGGCAGTTTATTTTGCAGTGGGAAGGCCTCCTACCCGGTAGCAAAGGGGCTTCTGTGGAGTCTTCTGCTGCAGAGGCCTCTCTGTTCTCCCCTTCAAGGATGATCACCACGAAGGCACTGACAGAGGACTCCAGCTATGGTAAAGTTGGCCCTGGGCTCAGTTTAGGTAATCCCAATATCAAACAATTTATTGAGCTTAAACCAAGCTATTACCTATAAATATCCCAATGTTTTTTTTTAAATGTTTTTTAAAATTTTTTTTACATGTTTTTTTTTTTTATGTTTTTTAAAATGTTTTTTTTACATGTTTTTTTTTAAAAGTAATCTACTTTGGCAGAGATATTTTCTTTCAAAAATAATCATGAATGCTCAAGTTACAGACCGCAGACATTTGCTAAAAGATTCCCCCACCATCCCAGAAGAAACTAAAATCATTTTATGAAAGTTTAAAAATACACTTTTAAAATTACAGTCCTAATAGCCAGGCATTGTGGCGGGCTCCTGTAGTCCTAGCTACACAGGAGGCTGAGGCAAGAGAATCACCTAAGCCCAGGAGTTGGAGGTTGCTGTGAGCTGTGTGACGACATGGCACTCTACTCAGGGGGATAGAGTGAGACTCTGTTTAAAAAAAAAAAAAAAAAAAAATTACAGTCCTACCTAAAGATATGTTAACTAATTTGTGAGTGCAAACACACCCAGTAAATTTAGGATTAACCTGGACGAGAGTGGCTGAGGAATTTACCACACTCCTGGCACAAACATCATTCTTAACTTGGCTTGGGCTCACTTAAAAAATGTTGAATTAAGGCTCTGTTATATGTAAACTAGGTTAGATCACAAGGGTGCCAAATAAACACTCAGAAACTACTACGGGTTGCTTTGAATCTTGTTTAAGAGCAAAGTGGAAAACAAACGATGCAAAAGATACGTGCTTGACAAGGATGTATGTCAGTATTTATTCATTTAAGATTCACAAGGGAAAATATCTCTTTGTTTTAGTAGGCAATGCACTATGAATCAGGTCTAGTAATTATGGCATATTTAATAACATTATAACAACTGTTAACTTTTTTTTCCTTTAATGGAAAAGAAGACATATTCATTAAATTTGTTGTTTACCTTTAATATTAATTGAACTAGCTATAGTTTAAACATGTTATCATTTTCCTAGTCATAACAGAGTAGGAAATGGAGACCATAAATTTAACATGAGGAATATTCAAACTTGCATATGATTAAACCAATTGGCTTCTCAAAATCTTACTTAGTTCAGCTTCAGCTGAGATTTCCACATGGACATTCACACTTAGTTTGTGTTTTGTCTAATCATTTCATATTTTTCCTTTTAGAATCAATTCAATGAAAACTGATAAGATTACTTTTTAGAAGATTAAAATATTTTACGGAAAGTCTTGGACCTAGAGTAGAGAAGTACATTAAAGTAATACAATTGTATCACAAATTTTTTGGATGATTCTGTTAGGGACTCTATTTGGAACTTTCATTGTGTTTCAGAAGATGATATATTCTCAGGACCCTAAATACATATAGGTTATTTTAGAAAACTTTAAATATTCAGTAATATGCTCAGAATACACAGAATTAATACAGGTAAACTGTATGTCCAATTTACTCCATCAAGGCTCAGCACCTGTGGCTCAGTGGCTAGGGTGCCAGCCACATACACTGACACTGGCGTGTTCAAATCCAGCCCAAACCTACCAAACAACAATGACAACTACAACCAAAACAGCCTGTAGTTGTGGCAGGCACCTGTAGTCCCAGCTACTTGGGAGGCTTAGGCAAGAGAATCTCTTAAGCCCAACAGTTTAAGGTTGCTGTGAGCTGTGACACCACTGCACTCTAACAAGGGCAACACGGTGAGACTCTGTCTCAAAAACAAAAAAACAATTTACTCCATCAAATATACTGATAATTATATCAATGAAAATGAAGTCTAACATTGTCACAGTTAATTATATTTGGCAATTTTTATAAATGGGCATTTTATTACAACATAATAGACATCAGTTTATAGTCAGTGAAACTCCAACATAGTTTCCTTTTAAGGGCGTCTAACTTATAAATGCATATATCGTTGCATGAACCTAGTGAAGTAAAATGTCATCTGAAACTCATTTAATTAATCTTTATATTTGCATTGTTTTCTAAATATCATTTTATATTTGCATTCATAGATAGCAAAGTAATCATTTTGGTGTTTTGCTTTCTATTTCCAAACCTCCAGCTGAAGAGTGCCTCTAAAAATAATGCATATGAAACATGTCCTCAAAACTGATGTTAGTAGAAAAGACATTACAATTTGCCTCTACAGCTGAGGACTGATATTGATTTTTATAAACAGGGTTTCACTGTGCTTTTCATGTGTTCAGTCATTAACTGGAGTATCTGGATGACACACTTTTTATGATTCTCTCAACACTCTGATTTCATTTTCTCATTCTCATTGATTTCAAGGGGTGTCACAAAGAACAGAGGGATGAAAAGGATTGATGGAGTTCAACATATGGCGTTCAATTAGAGACGCTGTAGAATTTTAGTACTTTCTCTTTCACTCTTGTAAAAACACTTTAATGCTACTTATTTTTGAAAAGAACAACGCATATAAGATTCCACTCAAAGACTTCATGGACTACCTGTTTTTATCATATTTCAGCCTAATAGATTTCATGAGCTATAGAAAAGTTTTACGTGATTTCTAAAATGAAAAATACTTCCAGCGACAAGAACACTGGATTCAACTTCAGACAACACTATTTACCATTATTATGGGACTCTTAGATAATCTGTTTAAATTTTCTTAGCCTTAAAGCCTAAGTTTTCTTAGATACAAAAAGAGATTTTCTCACATAATTTATATTAGTCTTCTAGAGACTTGCTGCACCAACACACAGCAGATTAGGTGGTTTAAAACAACACTTGGTGTCTCACAATTTGGGAGGCTTTAAATATGAAAACAGGTATTGATTGACAATACCATGCTCCCTCTGAAACCTGTAGGTTTGACCTCTCTTGTAGCTTCTGATGGTTTGCTGGGAATACTTGCCTTTCTTAGGTTTCTGACTGCACTAACCCAGCCTCTGCTTCTGTGAATTCTACATAGAAATCTCCCTGTGTGTCTCTGCCTCTGTGTCTTTTCACTTCCAGTAAGGACATCAGTGACATTGGGTTAAAAGCCCACTCTACCCCAGAAAGACCTTGTTTCAACAAAGGCACAGCTTAATTTATAGAACTTCATTTTATTGTGACTCATGGGTAATTGTAATTTTTTTAAATAAAGGTTTACAGAAAACCTACATCCAAAAATTCTATCAGTGCCAATTTTCCAAGATCATGTTTTCACTATATGCCTTTGTGTCACATTTAGATAATTCTCACAATATTTAAAATATTGTCCTTATCATAACACCTATTATGGTGATCGGTGATCAGTAATCTTTGATGTTACTAATTAACTGTTTTACTTAAAACGTCAATCCACAATCCACACCAATATTACATGACAAAGTTGATAGATAAAGGCTGCATGTGCTGTGACTTCTCCATCAACCAGCCATTCCTCTGCCTCTCTCCCTCTCCTCAGCCTCTACGTTCCTTAAGGCACAATAATATCGACATTCGGCTGATTAAAAACCTGACAACCTTGCGTAAGTGATCAAGTAAAAGTATCACACTTCATTTATTTTAAATCAAAAACTATTTAAGTGAAAACTAAAAAGGGAATGTGTAAATGGTCATGAAGTGTTGTAATGGAAGTTGTAAACTAAGGAGGAACGGGAGGAAAGAAGTGAGGAATTAAAAGCTATCTATTGGATACCATGTACACTAATCTGGTGACAGGTGCACTGAAAGCTCTGACTTCAGCATTATGAAATTCATCCATATAATAAAAAGCACTTGCACTTACTAAATCTGTGAATTTTTTAAAAAACAAAACTTACTCGTCATAGAAAGAAAACTATAAATGGGTAATAGATGACTTTTTGTAGTAAGGAAGTTATGTTGAAAACTGAAATAAATTAAAAGCTAGGCTTTTTGCAGCAAACTATTAGCCAGGTTGTAAATGCAAAGGAAAAGCTGTTGAAGAAAACAAAAAATGCTATTCCAATGAACATATACATGATATGAAAGCAACATGTCTTCTTGCTGATATAGAAACATTTTTAGAGGTCTGCTTAGAATATTAAACCAGCCACAAAATTCCATTTTTTTTCTTTTTTTGGCTTCAACAACAAACATTTATTTCTCATTGTTCTAGGGGCTGGAAGTCCAAGGTCAAGGCACTGACAAATGTGGTGTCTGGTGAGGGCTCACCTCTTGATTTGTGAATGGCAGCTTTCTGGTTATACCCTCACATGGTGGACAACAGAGAGGGCAGCCACAAAATTCTTACAAGCCAAAGCCTAACTCAGAAAAATCTGAAAGAAGTAGAAAACTTCAGAAGAAAAGTTTGAAACTAGCAGAGGTACATTCATTGGGTTTAAGGAAATAAGCCATTTCAATAACATAAAAGGACAAGGTGAAGCTACCAGTGCTAATGAAGCTGCAGCAAATTATCCAGAAGATTTAGCTAAGATAATTAATGAAGATGTCTGCAATAAACAATGGATTTTCAGTGTAGATGAAACACCTTCATATTGGTACAAAAAGTCATCTAGGACTTCCATCACTAGAGGGCCCCGTCAATGTCATATATCAAAGGACATGCTGACTCTTATTAGAAGTTAATGCAGTTGATGACTTTAAATTTATTCCAGTGCTCATTTACTTTAAATGAGCGACTTTAAATTTACTCCAGTGCTCGATACACCCCATGTATCCCTTGAAATTTATGCTAAATCTACTTGACCTCTTTTCTATAAATGGAACAACAAAACATGGATGACAGAAATCGGTTGATAGCATGCTTTCCTTAATATTTTAAGTACACTGTTGAGACCTACTGCTCAGAAGAAAAGATTCCTTTCAAACTAGTACTGTTTATTGCAATGTACCTGGGCATTCAAGAGCTCTGATGAAGAGTTACAGGGAGATTCACTTTGCTTCTATTCTACTAACACATCATTCATCCTGCAGCCCTTAAATGGAAGAGTAATTCTGACTTTTAAGTATTATTATTTAAGAAGCACCTTTTGTAATACTGTAGCTACTACAGATAATAATTCCTCTGATGGGTCTGGGTAAGATACGTGGGTTAAACTGAAAACCTACAAGACATAATTCATCATTCTAGTTGTCATTAATAGCATTCATGATTCATGGGCAGAGGTCAAGATATCAACATTGACAGGAGCATTAAAGAGGTTAATTCTATTTGAAATGGGTGACTTTGAGAAGTTTAGGACTATAGTGAAGGAGGTCTTTGCATGTATAGTGGAAATTAAAAGAAGCAGAAGTGAATCCTGAAGATGTAACTGAATAGCTGGAGTCTTATGATAAAACTTAAACAGATGAGGAGTTTCTTCTTACACATGAGCAAAGAAAGTGAATTCTTAAGGTGGAATCTACTCCTGGTGAAGATGTTGTAAAAACGCTGTTGAAAAGACACAGGGGTTTAAATATTCCACTAACTTAGTTTACAAAGCAGTGTCAAGGTTTCAGAAATTAAGTCTAATTTTGAAAGAATTTCTCTGGTGAGCAAAATGCTATTAGATAGAATTTCATACTATAGAAAATTTTTCCATGAAAGAAGAATTAATCAGTGTGGCAAAGTTAGTTTTGATATCATTCACAATAGCCACAAAAATAAATCAAATACCAAGTAATACACTTAACCAAAAAACAAAGATCTATACAAAGAAAAATACAAAAAAATTCAGGAAAGGAACTGCAGATAACAGAAACAATTGAAAAAATATGTCATGCTCATGAATCAGAGGAGTAAGTATTGATCAATACAGTCCCAACCAAAATATCAAGGTTATATTTCACATATTTAGGAAAAATAATTCAACTGTTGGGTTCGGAAAAGTCTGAATAGCAATCTTAAACAAAGGGAATGAATATGGATGCATCACATTACCAAACTTCAAACTTCACTACAAGACTTTACTAACTAACATGGCACTTTACTAACTTTATTGACACAAACAGAGATAGGGACCAACAGAACAGAACAGAGAACTCAGATATAAAACGTCCACTTACAGCCAATTGCTTTTTGGCAAGGCAGGCAACAATATACATTGGGGGAAATAATCTACATTGAAAATATAATGCTGAAAAATTGTATAGCTGAATGAAACAGCTTCCATATCACTCACCAATAGCAAAAATTAACTCAAGATGGATAAAGACTTACATGTAAGTTGGGGAAGCAGGGTAATTCCAGAAAAAAAACTTGGGAAAAACTTTTCTAGATTTCAGCTTAGGCAAAAAAATCTATGAAGAATACTCCAATGGCAACTGCAAGAAGAATAAAAATCAATAAATTGCACTTGATTAAATTAAAAGGCTTCTGCGGATTCTGCACAACCAAAGAATTAATCCACAGAGCAAATAAATAACTTACAAAATGGGAGAAAATGTTTGAAAGCTATGCATTTGATAGAGGGCTACTAACAAGAATCTACAAATAACTCAAGCACATCAACAAGAAAAAAAATCATTAAAAAGAGGATAAAGACATAAAGAGAAACTTTTCAAAATAACATAGATACGTTCAGTAAACACATGAAAAGTGCTCCCTATTGCTGATCACCAGGGAAATGCAAATTAAAACCACAAGAGATATCACACTTTCCCGTTCAAATGGCTTTTGTGAAAAAGCCCAAAATCAACATTTGGTGGCCTGGATGCATCAAAAAAAGTAATGCTTTTTCACTGTTGCCTGTACTGCAAATTAGTACCACCTCTGTGGAAAACAGAGTGGAGACTCCTCAGAGAATAAAAGGTGTACCTACCATTTGATCTACAATCCCACTACTGGGTATTTACTGAAAGGCAAGAAGTCATTTTATCAAAAGACATCAGCACTTTAATGTTTATTTCAGCACAATTTTACAATTCCATAGATGTGCAATCCTATCAAGTGCCCCTCATTCATGAGTGGATTAACAAAATTTGGTATGTATGTACTATGGGATGCTACTTAGTCCTGAAGAAGGATAAATTAATGCCTTTTGCAAAAATTTGGATGGAACTGGATTCCATTTCCTTAAGTTAAGTACATAATAAGAGAAAGTACTCTCACCATATGTACTTTCTAACAAATTGGAACTAACCAATGAGAATATATTGTGCACAAAGGGAAGTAAAACTCCATAGAAATCAAGCAGGGGAGGAAGGAGAAGAGATGAATGAAAACCTACCCAGTGGGTACAATGAACATTTTCTGGATGACTGGAAGACTTATAACCCTGACTCAAGAATGACAAAAGTGATCTATGTAACCAAAAACACCTGTATCCCTGTAATATTTTGAAATAATAAAATATGAAAAAATAGGTATCATAATTATTGAGTCACAAAACTTATTTAGAAAAGTTTGTTTAGTTTCTCACCATTTAGAAGGAAAGTTATGTCTGTATATATTGTATATATCAGATAACACATGGAATAATAAATAACAAAAATTAAAAATAATATTGGGACAGCTGGTATTTTATCTGTTGTTTTTGAAACTTCTTGCCTAAAATCAAATCTGTGCACAATTATAGTAATGAATGTTTAAACAATAATACAATTGATTTGACTTCAAAAACAGCCATGGAAAAGTGAATCTCAATGCATTTTAGAGTAGTCTTACTATTAACTTAATTAGTTACTTTAAGAAAATAAAGCTTTTATTCTGAGCCAAGAGAAGTCAAGGAACTGACTTCATATATTTAAAGCACAGAAGAGGTTTTTTAATTAATATTTATTTAAATAATGAAGGCTTCTTAGATAATTCATGTATACAGACACATATCAATTCTACTGATTGGTAAAGAGAACTATACAGACATGTACCATATGTATATATATATATATATATTTTTTTTTTTTTTTTCTTTTTCACTTTTTGGCCAGGGCTGGGTTTGAACCCGCCACCTCCAGCATATGAGGCTGGCGCCCTACTCC
>CAUYRH010044911.1:0-43828 GCA_963574655.1 Perodicticus potto
TTCTTGTGCTATAGTTGGGTTATAGCTGTCATATGAAAGCTATAAATTAGCTTCATAGTAGGGCTAAGTAAATTAGATACTTTTCTTCCATTCTTGAGATACTTTGCTAAGAGGAATATGTTCCAGCTCCATCCATGTAAACATGAAACAGGTAAAGTCTCCATCTTTCTTTAAGGCTGCATAATATTCCATGGTGTACATATACTACAATTTATTAATCCATTCGTGGGTCAGTGGGCACTTGGGCTTCTTCCATGACTTAGCAATTATGAATTGGGCTGCAAAGAACATTCTGGTACAGATGTCTTTGTTATAATGTGATTTTTGGTATTCTGAGTATATACCTAGTAAAGGAATTATAGGATTGAATGGCAGGTCAATTTTTAGATCTCTAAGTATTCTCCAAACATCCTTCCAAAAGAAACATATTAGTGTGCGTTCCCACCAGCAGTGTAGAAATGTTCCCTTTTCTCCACATCCACAACAACATCTCTGGTTTTGGGATTTTGTGATGTGGGCTAATCTTACTGGAGTTAGGTGATATCTCAAAGTAGTTTTGATTTGCATTTCTCTGATGATTAGGGATGGTGAGCAATTTTTCCCATGTCTGTAGGCCATGCACCTGTCTTCTGTAGAGAATTTTCTCTTCAAGTCCTTTGCCCACCCTGAGATGGGATCACTTGTTCTTTTCTTACTAAAATGTTTGAGTTCTCTGTGGATTCTGGTTATTAAACCTTTGTCGGAGGCATAAACTGCAAATATCTTCTCCCATTCTGAGGGCTGTCTGCTTGTTATTCTTACTGTGTTTTGGCTATGCAGAAGCTTTTTAGTTTGATCAGGTCCCAGTAGTGTATTTTTGATACTCTTCAATTGCCTGGGGAGTCCTCCTCATAAAATATTCACCCAAGCTGATTCCTTCAAGAGTTTTCCCTGCACTTTCTTCTAGAATTTTTATAGTCTCATGTCTTAAGTTTAAATCTTTAATCCAGTGAGAATCTATCTTAATTAATAGTGAGAAGTGTGGGTCCAGTTTCAGTCTTCTCCAGGTCGCTAGCCAGTTCACCCAGCACCATTTGTTAAATAGGGAGTCTTTTCCCCACTGAATGTTTTTTTGTTTTTTTTGAGACAGAGCCTCAAGCTGTCACCCTGTCTAGAGTGCTGTAGCATCACAGCTCACAGCAACCTCATTCCCGGGCTCAAACAAATCTCTTGTCTCCGCCTCCCAAGTAGCTGGGACTACAGGCACCTGCCACAATGCCCGGTCATGTTTTTTTTTTTTTTTTGGTTGCATCCATCATTGGTATTTGGCGGGCCCAGGCTGGATTCGAACCAGCCAGCTCAGGTATACGTGGCTGGCGCCTTAGCCCATTGAGCCATAGGTGCCGAGCCCCCACTGAATGTTTCTAATTGGATTGTCAAAGATCAAGTAATGGTAAGTAGCTGGATTCATCTCTTGGTTCTCTATTCTTTTCCAAACATCTACCTCTCTGTTTTTGTGCCAGTACCATGCTGTTTTGATCACTATCGATATATAGTAGAGTCTCAGGTCTGGTAGCGTGATCCCTCCTGCTTTGTTTTTATTTCTGAGTAATGTCTTGGCTATTTGAGGTTTTTTCTGATTCCATGTAAAATGAAGTATTATTTTTTTGAGATATTTAAAATATGACAATGGAGCTTTGACAGGAATTGCATTAAAATTATATATTGCTTTGGGTAGTTTAGACATTTTAACAATGTTGATTCTTCCCAGCCATGAGTATGGTATTTTTTTCCATTTTTTGACATGTTCAGCTATTTCTTTTATTTTTTTTTTTTTTGAGACAGATCCTCAAGCTGTCACCCTGTATAGCGTGCTGTGGCATCACAGCCCACAGCAACCTCATTCCTGGGCTTAAGCAAGTCTCTTGCCTCCGCCTCCCAAGTAGCTGGGACTAAGGGCACCCGCCACAACGCCCGGCCATTTTTTTTTTTTTTGGTTGCAGCCATCATTGTTATTTGGCAGGCCCGGGCTGGATTCGAACCCGCTAACTCAGGTGTATGTGGCTGGCGCCTTAGCCCGTTGAGCCATAGGCGCCAAGCCCCCACTGAATGTTTTTAATTGGCTTGTCAAAGATCAAGTACCAGTAAGTAGCTGTATTCATCTCTTGGTTCTCTATTCTTTTCCAAACATCTACCTCTCTGTTTTTGTGCAAGTACCATGCTGTTTTGATCACTGTCAATTTATAGTACAGTCTCAGGTCTGGTAGCATGATTCCTCCTGCTTTGTTTTTATTTCTGAGTAATGTCTTGGCTATTTGAGGTTTTTTCTGATTCCATATAAAATGAACTATTATTTTTTTGAGATATTTAAAATATGACAATGGAGCTTTGATAGGAATTGCATTAAAATTATATATTGCTTTGGGTAGTTTAGACATTTTAACAATGTTGATTCTTCCAAGCCATGAGCATGGTATTTTTTTCCATTTGTTGACATGTTCAGCTATTTCTTTCCTTTTCTTTTTTCTTTTTTTTTTTTTTTGAGACAGAGCCTCAAAATGTCAACCTGGATAGAGTGCCATGGTATCACAGGTCACAGCAACCTCCAATTCCTGGACTCAAGCGAGTCTCTTGCCTCTGCCTCCCAAGTAGCTGCGACTACAGGCGCCCACCACAACGCCCGGCCATTTTTTGGTTGCAGCCATCATTGTTGTTTGGCAACCTGGTCTGGATTCAAACCCACCAGCTCAGGTGTACATAGCTGGCACCTTAGCCTGTTGAGCCACAGGCGCCAAGCTGAGCTATTTCTTTTCTTAAAGTTTCATCGTTCTCTTTATAGAGATTTTTCATGTCCTTTGTTAGGTAAACTCCCAAATATTTCATCTAATTTGGCGCTACTGTGAAAGGAATTGAGTCCTTGACTGTTTTTTTGGCTTGGCTGTTATTGGTATATATAAAGGCTACAGATTTATAGGTGTTGATTTTGTAGCCTGGACATTGCTGTATTCCTTGATCACTTCTAAAAGTTTTGTAGTAGAATCCCTGGTGTTTTCCAGATATACAATTATATCATCTGCGAAGAGTGAAAGTTTGATCTCTTCTGATCCTATGTGGATACCCTTGATTGCCTTTTCTTCCCTGATTGCAATGGCTAAAACTTCCATTATAATGTTAAAGAGCAGAGAAGACAATGAGCAACCTTGCCTGCATCCTGATCTGAGTGGAAATGATTTCAATTTAACTCTACTCAATATGATATTGGCTGTGGGTTTGCTGTAGATGGCCTCTATTAGTTTAAGAAATGTCCCTTCTATGCCAATTTTTTAAGTGTTCTGATCATGAAGGGATGCTGGATATTGGCAAAAGCTTTTTCTGCATCAATTGAGAGAATCATATGGTCTTTATTTTTTAATTTGTTTATGTGCTGGATTACATTTATAGATTTACATATATTGAAGCAGCCTTGAGACCCTAGGATATAGCCCACTTGCTATGGTGTATAATTTGTTTGATGTGTTGTTGGATTCTGTTTGTTAGGATCTTGTTAAATATTTTGCATCAATATTCATTAGTGATATTGGTCTATACTTTTCTTTTCTTATTGAATCTTTTCCTCGTTTGGAGATCAAGGTGATGTTTGCTTCATAGAATGAGTTGGGTAGTATTCCTTCTTCTTCTATATTTTAGAAAAGGTTAAGTAATACAGGTACTAGTTCCAAAATGATGTTTGAGTGTTGTTAGTGTATTAAGCCTTGCACATCTTTTGTCAGATTTATCCCTAACTATTCCATATTTTTTTGAAGATGCTGCAGAGGTATCTCTAAATATGTTTGTGATCTTGTCCTGCTGCCTTATGAATCACAAATGACCCGAGGCCTGTGGTCTCCGCAGCACTCAGCACCTTCTGGTCCATGTACTGGCGCACTCTGTATCTAGCCCCTGAGGTGTGGGTGGTCGGAGGTGGGAGGAGAGGGGACTGTCTTGTCTCTGGACACTTCTTTCTGATATCAGATTGTCTGCCATTTGGGCGAGAGCGGAGGGGGACTGGGTGCTCTTACATTCTGGGGTGGGGGACCCTGTCACACCCTCCTTGAGGAACAACTTCTGGGACTTTGCCCCACAGTTCTGCTTGCCAGGTGCCTGTGGGGGGAGGTGGCATCGTCAGTCAGGGGATCACCCAGCATTGTGCGGAGCAGACGCTGAGACGGCTCTGGGTGTCCTGCTGAGGCGTGATGTCCTCAGAAAGTGAGGAAGTCAGCAGCAGAGCCGCGCGTCCACTGTGCTGCTGGTGGCGTGAGAAGAGGAAGCCTGGGACGTGGAAACCCTCCATACTCTCTGCGATTTGACTGAACACCTAAAACTGCTCTAAGAAAACAGAGTCTATCAAATTACAAAACCGTGTAAGAGGTGTGAGCGTGCATGTGCCCGTGTGCTGGCTCTGCTTAGACGTGAACACGCGCTCTGTCGGCTGGCTCTGCCGGACACTTGGAAGGGCCGCGTCCGTGCTCGGCGTCTGTCTCCCCACCTGGGTCGCCATTTCTTTCACGTCCTCCAGGAGCAGGGAGCCCTCCCCTCGCACTCCTTGTAGCTGCTCTCATTCCCACCCTCCGTGCTGTCATCGTGTCTCTCTGTCCTCCTCTCGCTCAGGGCAGCAGTGGATAATCTGTGTCTTATTCTGCCCACCTGCCCTGTGCCCAGTGTAGAACCCGCTCTCTCTGCAGAACTTGGGCTGCGAGGAGGAGGCAGGGAGGGGCCCACGGCATGTTCTGGGTGCCAGGCCCTGGGCTGAGTACCTCCCACGTGGTCTCAGGGACTCGGTTGCCCTCCTGGGGGAGAAGGACACTGACACCGTTTCCGAGATATGGAAGAGAAAACCAAGGTGCAGAGAGGACAAGCCACTGGTCCAAGGCTGCTCGGTGGAAACATGGCAGATCTGGGACTTAAACTCAGGCAGACAGACTCCAGCCTCAGCTCCAAACCTTCCCCCAGCTGCTGTCTTTACTGCCAGCACTTTGGTGGTGACAGCCACCCACTGGGCTGGGCTGTGCATGCTGAAGAGGGCAGGCCTGATGCTGGCTCAGAGGGGAGCCTGATGCACCTTCCTGCTGGGAAGCCCCTGTGGCACTGGCCAGAGGGCGGGGACAGGCATCCCCTATGTGGCACATGACCTGACGCTCATGCGTGAGCCTCGATGTGTGCAGGTGAATAAGCCACTGTCTAAACAGGGGCTGAGCAGCTGCAGGGGGAAAGTGCCTTTTCAAGAGTCTCCACGGAGACCCAGGCCTCCTGGGCGGCTGCCAGACCCCTGCCAAGGGCAGCCTGAGAGTGGACCCAGGGCTCCTTTCCAGGCCTCCAGGTCACCTGCCTCCTCCCTACGGCATCTCTTTGCTTAGAAGACACAGGATGATCAGATTCCCGGTGGCTTATTCTCAGTCGGTATTTAACATACTTGCCAAAGACTGTCATTTTGAAGAGGAAAATATTCATGTGTAGCAGTGACTCAGACCCAGGCATGGCAGCACAAAAGCACGGCTGTGGGGTCCAGGGTGGGTTCTGCTCCCCGAGTCTTGGTCAGCGGGTGGCCAGAAATGCTGCTTGTGCATTGGGCATTTTCAGGCCTGGCTGCCTGGGTGTCCCTGGGGGCGTCAGCTCCCAGGTGGGCTCTCAGGGGCCATGGCTGGGAGAGCCCCCTGCCCGCGCTCTGCCAAGCCCCCTTGCACTGCCTGCCCCTGGGTGGGGCTCACCTGCTCACGCCTTCACTTTGGCAGCACAGCCAAGTCTAGAGCCTGTCCGTGCTGAGCCTGGGCCTCCCAAGGGTCTCATCAGACCTCACAGACAGGACTGCCAACTCCATCAGGACTCCCTCACCTACTGCTCCTTCAGAACATGCTTCTAGAAGTTTCCACGTGGAAGCCCCTTCCTTCCACGTCAGTCTCTCCTTTGGGGGAGGTGACAGCAGCAGGGACATCACGGTGGGCCAGCCCCGCTCCAACCCTTCCGCAGAACTCACTCTGCGATGATAGGTGATAGATGCTCTTTGCCTGACGTTCATGAGATCCTGAGACCAGGTGATGGCTTTGTCCCCAGCACCTAGGACAGAGCTGCACAGGAGCCACTCAGTCAACGCTGAGTGGACAAGTGGGAATGTGGGCGGGGTCGGCCTTGTGAGTCGCGGCAGCGATGCCAACACATCCACGGCCCTGGCCTTGCTGTAAAATGATCAGACTCCACACAAGTGCTGGTCACCAAAACCTGGGTGCCACCTAGAAATCCTTCATCAGATGGGCGGACGAGCTGTGGGGCATTCAGACAATGCAAGATTATCTGGCAAATTTTTAAAAACCTGAGCTATTAAGCCTGGAAAAGACCTAGAGGAACTGTAATGGCTATTAAGTAAAAGAAGCCAGTCTCCCGCTGCCAAGTACAGCTGCCGTCCCAGTGACCACAGCCCTGCCATGTCTTATCACCTGCCGTCCCAGTGACCGCAGCCCTGCCGTGTCTCGTCACCCGCCGTCCCAGTGACTGCAGCCCTGCTGTGTCACATGCCCCGCGTCTCAGTGACTGCAGCCCCGCCGTGTCTCATCACCTGCCGTCCCAGTGACCGCAGCCCTGCCATGTCTCATTACCCGCCATCTCACTGACCGTAGCCCTGCCGTGTCTTGTCACCCGCCGTCCCAGTGACCACAGCCCTGCCATGTCTCATCACCCGCCGTCTCACTGACCACAGCCCTGCCGTGTCTGCTCACCCACCGTCCCAGTGACCGCAGCCCTGCCGTGTCCCATGTCCCGCCGTCCTGGTGACCGCAGCCCTGCCGTGTCTCCTCACCCACCGTCCCAGTGACCACAGCCCTGCCGTGTCTCCTCACCCACCGTCCCAGTGACCGCAGCCCTGCCGTGTCCCATGCCCCGCCGTCCCGGTGACCGCAGCCCTGCCGTGTGTCGTGCTCCACCTCCATCCGCACCTGCAGACTCACCCTGCACTTTTATGTCAAGGAGGCATCTTCTTTCCCTAAACCTCCTGAGCCACCCTGTGCTGGCTTCAGACTTTTCTCTGCAGCTTCCTCCCCTCTCAGGCTTCACAGGATTGAAGAATGGCAGGGCCTCCCTCCGGAGTCGGCTTTGGCTTGAGGGAGGGCGGGGCTGGGCTGACCACTCCCCCTTCCTCCTCTCAGCAGGGAGGCCGTCTGCCCTCTGACCATCCGACCATCCGTGCGTCCACTGGGCAGCCCCTCTATCTCCCTCCCAGAGCTCTTCCTTTGCATTCACTGTTTGTCTAACTTTTGGGACTAAGAGGCTGAGTTTTCAGCTTATATCAGCTTTCAGCATTCATTCTTCACTAAGATTAATTATCTCTAGCTTTTGATTTCAAGTGAGAGATGTGTGACTCTTAAACACATAGAGGCCCTGGTAGGGTTGGTAACAGGCCTAATTTCAATATTGCTATGTCCCGGGCAATAGGGAGGAAGCCCAAGGCAAGAGAGACAGACAGACAGACAGACAGGAACGGCCAGTTGGTGGAACAGTCGGGCCCCTCAGAACATTTGAGCGTTATGTTGACCACGTACATGGATGTGTTTGTGGGGCCTCAAACCAATTGCAGTGGCAACATCAAAGATCACTATCTGCAGCCCCCTCCTGATGAGAAATACTGTGACAATTACCAAAAAGTGACCCAGAGACAGAAGTTAGCACCTGCTATTGGAAGCACAGCGCCGGCAGACTCAGCTTCCATTTGTGAAAAGGGCAGGGTCCGAGGAGAGTGCTGAACAAGGTCTGCCTGCACGTGATGTTTGGAGACAGTACGAAAGTCAGCAGTTGCCATGGCTGGGGGCAGGGAGGGTGACGAAGGCAGCACGAGAATGAATGAGAGGGCGCGGAGCTGTTCCGTACCACAGGGGCAGACACGCGTCACCATAGAGACGCGTTAGAACTCAAGGAATACGCGAGCCCAGAGCGAGCCCTGCTGTGACTGTGGGCTTAGTTAATGACCATCAGTCCTGGTTCAGTCATCACACTAATTAATGTACCACACTAAGGTGACATCTTAGCAGATGGACCTGGGGGCTGAGGGCGAGGAGCACACGGGGCACTCGGAACCTCCTGGGCAGTTTCTATGTACAGCTAAAAATGTTCCAAAATGTAGAGACTTTAAGAAAATAAAATGTTGGGTGGTGCCTGTGACTCAAAGGAATAGGGCACCGGCCCCATATACTGAAGGTGCAGGGTTCGAACTCAGCCTCAGTCAAACTGCAAAAAAACAGAAAAATAGCCGGGCGTTGTGGCAGGCGCCTATAGTCCCAGTTACTCGGGAGGCTGAGGCAAGGGAATCTCCTAAGCCCAGGAGTTGGAGGTTGCTATGAGCTGTGTGACGCCATGGCACTCTACCTAGAGCCATAAAGTGAGACTCTGTCTTTGCCAAAAAATAAAAAAAAAAAGAAAAGAAAAGAAAATATTGCACAGTGCCTGTGGCTCAAAGGAGTAGGGCACCGGCCTCATATGCCAGAGGTGGCGGGTTCAAACCCAGCCGTGGCCAACCCGCGCCCCCCAAAAAAGAAAAGAAAATATGATCAGGTACATTCTTCCAAGCTCTCACATGTGGTAGAAACTAGGATTCTCAAGGAACCCATTTCCGAAAGAGGACAGGATGGATGGGAAAGAGAGGCAACTCTAGAACATTCCTCTGAGTGCCACAATGGGGGAGAAGCAGGGTGTGCCACTGGCCTCGGGTTCAGAGGGAACAGCCCCTTTGGGGCCCACCAGGGACTAAGGAAAGCGGATATTGCAGGAGCGGCCGGAGGCCAAGGAGGGGCGTGTGATTTCTCATGGTGGTGGGGGCTGCAGACATGGTTTCTTTCCTCCCATGTAACTCATAGGGGCACCCGTGGCCCCAGGAGCCCTCAGGGGACCAGCGCAGGCTGCTCATACTATCTGCATCCCCCCAAACGAGAAGCCACTTCAAAGTTGTCACCCACACTGGTAGCTTCCTGTAGCCAGCGAGTCAGTAATCCCTAGCTGCCTCAAGTTCCCTTCCATGACTTTACCTATTCCCTGCCACCCCCACCTTGCTGCCCACCAGGCTGCAGCTGCTGCTTCTGCAGCACATTCCTGGGACCCCAAATTGCTTCCCCACAAGTGACCACACCTGAGTGAGAAATAACCTCTGGTGTAACTGAGATCTTATTCATTAGGGGCTATTTGTTTTAGCAGCTATGTTAACTAGTATCAGTAAATATCATATGTCACCCAGAGAACCAGGCAAAGCCTAAGTGGCAGAGCAGAAGCCACCACCTCTGATATTGTCTGGTTCAGCCACTTGTTCCCCTGGAGAGGGGACATGTCCTCCTGAAGATCACAAAGGGCCGGGTGCCAGGGTCCTGCCCTACTGTCACAGGTCACATGGGTGAGTGTTCTAGTAACTGATCTGTCAGAAGAAGAGCATGGACAAGCAGTGAAGACAAGCAGGGGAGCTGCTGGAGATTGTGTCCCTCCAAAATCCTAACCCCCATGCTGCAGAATATGACTGTATTTGGAGACAGGGTCTTTAAGGACGTGAGTAAGGTCAGATGGGGGCCTTTGGGTGGTCCCTAATCCATAGCTTGGGGGTTTCATAAGAAGAGTTTAGGACATTGATGGGGCAGAGGGAAGACCGTAAGAGGACCCAGGTAAAAGGTGGCTGTCTGCAAGCCAAGGAGCGATCGATGCCTGGGAAGGACCCAGCCCTGAGTCTTGGCCTTCCAGCCTCCATGACTGTGAGGAGTAAACGTCTGCTGCGGAAGCTGCCATGGCCATGAGCTGACTGCCACAGGGTGTTGGAACCGGGTCCAGCTTAGAGTCAGGTGGGCCCCAGATTCTCCGTCCCTCCTGAGCTGTGTGTAAGGGAGCAACACTCCCATCCTCTGCACTAGGCCGGCCTCCTTGCTTGGCCGGTACCCAGGGCAGTGTCCACTCTCTGGCCACCCGGGCAGTGGAGACCCTTTGGGCCATGGATGTAATGCTTGCCCAGCAGTAATCCCTGGAGGCAGCCCACGGTGCCCCAAGGCATGCCTGGTCAGCCTCTGCCCACGTTGTCCTGGGTAGAAGGTGATGAATCACTTTCCCAGCCTAAGCCTAGCGCTCAGAGCCTCGGAAATGAGGCATCTGATTCCCTTGAAGAGTTCATCATTTGCTATTGGGATTAATTTTTCTGTTGTTGTCTTCAAGTTGAAGTACTCAATAAATTACTTGCCATGATGTGAGACGTGCGGGAACTAAATAGAGCTATAAATTTCCCCAGGCTTGGCATGCAACACGGGCAGATCGATGGTGCCGTTGCCGGGCCCTGCTGGGCCAGTGCCGAGCACACCCCGAGGCTTGGCCTGGGCTGGAGATGCCCTGGTGTGTCCTCTCTTGTTCCCACTCAGAATGGCCGTACCCTGGAAACACAGCCTTTTCCCTCCCATCGGCACCTCCCACGGGTCATGTTATCCTTCAAAGCTGAGGGCAAGGCCCATTTCTTCCAGGTAGCCCTTCTGGAGTCACCCTGACCTTGGGCACTGTTGCCAGTAAACGTGGCCTTGGGTGCTTAAGTTTGTTGTGCTTAAGTTTTATCTCCGTCTTCAATAAAATGCGCAGGGTGGGAGGGAAGAAGCCCACACCCCGCCAGCTCCCCTGTGCCCAGAAGGTGGCGACACCGACCTAGCAACTGGTCTCACCCTGCCCCGTCCAGCCCCCAGGCAAGGCTGACCCCGGGCCCTGTCTGTGCTCCTCTTTGGACTCAGAATGCAGCACCTCTGAGGACTCAGCATCTCTCCAGGCGAGAATCTGTCCCCTTGGGGCCCAGAGGTGATGCTGACTGGCCACATCTTCACTTGATGGGACATACATATTTTAGCAAGTAGCATGAAGACTAACTGGTTCTTTCTTGTAAGATGAAAGCTCTTGCTTTGGCACAGACTTGTGTATTTGAGTAGAAAAAAGTCTGAATCACTCTAAGGAAATAATAATACATGTGGAACTCGGGCAGCGAGAGGGGCAGAAATCATGGCGCTGGCACCCAAAGGCTAAGGTTTGCGGAAATCACATCTAGGAAACATGATGACTATCAAAGCCAGATGTTTTAGGTAAAAATCAGATACAGTATTCTAGATGGAGTAGGATTTGGGGGGGTTCTGTCCATAGATTTTAAGGTAAGATGTTGCACCCTCCCGTGCCCATCTGCAGGGCTCACACCAGATGGCCCTTGGATAGAAGGTGGGTCTGAGGATGAGGGCCGGTCAGGTATAGGTGGACAGAGGACACAGAGCAAAGAGGGTCCGGGGCTCCCTCCCATGACCTTGGGAAAGAACCTCCAGCACCTCTGATAAGCTTGGAAGAACCAGGTCCTGGGCAACAAGAGGGCAGTTTTCTGTATTGGTTTGGCTGCCCACTCCCGTAACGCTTGGTCCAGCAAATACAAGAGTGCAAGTTACTGAGACTAATCTGGCAGCTTCATAAATCCCTGGTGAAGCCCCCAGGAGCGCGGCGTTTGGTGACCCATGGGACGTCTGGCTGAGGTGTGGGGGGGCAGGTGGCTGGCAGCGGCCTGCACTTCTTAGCGTCCCACGGCTCTTCTCATGGAGTCCCGGGAAGAATTTCTCACAAGCCAGCCAGTCATTTGTATGTTCGTGTGTCTCCTCGTGACACTGAGGGCCTCTCCTTCCTCTGTGCATCTGCTCTGTGGATGTTTCCCAGGCCTCTAGCCTGCCGGGTCCTGCCCCTGCACCAGCCAGGACCTGACGCCAGGACCCCCTGCCCTCCACTGCCGGCGCCCTGTGGTCCATCTTCTGGCGTCCTGGGCCAGCCCCGAGGCACGGGACTGAGGGCGGAGCTGGATCCATTGCACCCGGGGGACATGTCCTCAGATGGCTGGAAGAGGGTCCCTGAGGAGGGTGGGGCTTCATGGGATCTCTCATGCTGGTCCCCCAGGACTGTGTTCAGAACTGGCTGAGGCCTCTCCACAGGCACTGCCTCCCCAGGCCCTTGGAGCAACTGCACAGGCTCAGCCACCACTCCCGGGGACAGGACAGCCACCAGCAACACAGGCCAGCTCTGCTCTTCCCACCTACCTGGGTCCCTGCCCCCTAGGTGCTGGGGGCAGAGCACTGGGTCCAGTCCCTGCAGCCCAGGCCTCTGCATAGACCTGCTCCCACTGGTGCCTCTGGGAGGGGATGGCCGCCTGCCTGGGTTATGACCTTCTCCTTTGTCATTAGGCTGTGGAGAAGAGGCATGGCCGGAGACCCTCTCAACCCAGGAGTGAGGGCTAGAGCACAGCTGGCCATGGAACAGACACCACCCATGCCCTGCCGTGCACCCTCCTGTGCGTGGACGCCCCCCACCACAAGGCAGCCAGGACGGAGGGTGACATCACTGTCCCCCATTCCATCACACTTTATCAGAGTCTGTCTACTTAGGGCAGTGGTTCTCAACCTTCCTGATGCCACAGCCCCTTAATGCAGTTCCTGTGGTTGCGAACTGCAGGTTGGGAACCGCTGGCTTAGGGCTAAAGCATGCCCCACTGCTATGTTGTGTATCTGTGAAGATCCCATCTTCTGGTTAAAGCATCTGACGAAAAGGAAAAATAAAGTCCCCAGTGTTGCTCACATCCACAGATGGATGGGCTGAGAACTCAGTGACAATGTTAGTGCAGGTCCCATACAAGGGAGTGCCTCGGGGAGGGACACAGCGGGGAGGCTGGGAGTGGAGGCAGGTACCTCGGGCTGTCTGTGTCCCCACCTGGGAGGGTATCTGCCCTGACGTCAGAGCCAAAGATGAGCAGGGAAGCTGGTGGCCAGGATTGTCCGTAAACTGTGATGGAGTCCGTGTCCTGTGGCCATGAAGGATGGATGGCCAGTGTGTCTGCATGGCTGTGACATGCACAGGCCGTTTGGAGGTGGTGAGCCCCGCGGGCAGAGCGGGGAGAGGGACCGTGAGTCTCGTGCGAGCCGGTGGGAAGCCTGCATGTCACAATATGCGGAGGATAACCGGAAGCGACAGCTCCATGTCCTTGACGCCTCTGGGTTAGTGTCAGCTATCGGTATAAAAGGTCTCGCCTTTAAGAGGTGTGAACACCAGCAATGTGGGAACTTCCATGTCTTCCTCCCTGGCCTCATGAAGCAGTTCCCATCAAGACAAAGCCCTGTGCCAGGATCCTGGACCCAGGGGCAGGTCACAGTCCAGTGGAGCCCTGGCTGCCCCTCGTCTTGCTGTCTTGAACACCAGCAGAGGTGACAGTGGCAGCAACTTGCTTGGCAATTGCCAGCAAGGCTGTGCTCGCAGGTCACTGTCCAGCCAACACAGAGGAAGCAGGCGGCCTCCATTTCCTGAATAAACCAGAGTGCCTTTCTGGGCCACGGAGTCCCCATCTTTAAGGAGCATATGTGAGGGAGACAAGTGTGATTGTGGGTTGGGGTGACAGTCAGAATAAACTTGAACTGAGGATAGCAGTGCTCCCCAGCATGTCCGCACGGGACCTGGGGCGGCTGCTTCACACCCATGAGCGAGGCCTTACGCTAAGCCCCCGTTGAATTGTCTGTTTTACGGCACCAGGTAATTTGAGGGCTCACTCGGTTGAGGTCTGTGATAAGAATCTGCAAGTTGGACCGTGGCCCGGTGTGGCCAGTGTGGGCCGCCTGGCCTCGCGCCATGTGTACACCTGTGCCGGGACCCAGTCCCACAGACCATGTGGCTAGAAGCACAGAAATGCAGCCTCTCAGTATGGGGGTTCAGAGCTCTGAAATCAAGGTAGCAGCAGGGCCACGCTCTCTTTGAAGACTCTGGGGCGAAATCCTTTTTGTGTTCCTTCAGTTTTCTCCAGCTGATGGTGCTTTCTGCAGATCCTCATGTTCCTGGGCTTGTGGCAGCATCATTCCCACCTCTGCCTTCCGCCCTCCCTGTCTGAATTTCCCTCTTTTCATAAGAATACCAGTCGTTCCTTTAAGTCTTTCTTAATGACCTCCTCATAATTTGAGTACATCTACAAAGACCCTATTTTCAAAGAAGGTCTTCTATTCAGGTTAGGATTTGGACATATCCCTTTTTTTTTTTAGATGGCTTTGGTCTGTGTCCCAGGCTAGAGTGCAGTGGCGTCATCATAGCTCACTAAGCCTTGAACTAGGCCCAAGCAATCCTCCCTCCACGCCCTCCTGAACATCTGGGACTACAGGTGGGAGACACTATGCCCAGCTAGTTTTCTTTTTCTTTTCTTTCTTTTTTAAGATATAGTCTCACTTTGTCACCCTGGGTAGAGTGCTATGGAGTCATAGGTCATAGCTACCTCAAAATCTTGAGCTCAAGTGAGCCTCTTGCCTTAGTCTCCTGAGTAACTGAGTCTACAGGCACCCACCTTGACACCTGGCTAGTTTTTCTTTTCTTTTTTTTTTTGAGACTGAACCTCACTTTGTCGCACTCGGTAAAGTGCTATAGCGTCATAGCTTACAGCAACCTCCAGCTCTTGGGCTTAAGTGATTCTCTTGCCTCAGCCTCCCAAGTAGCTGGGACTTCAGGTGCCCACCACACCAGCTATTTTTTTTTTTTTTTTTTTTTGAGATGAGGTCTCACTCTGGTTCAGGCTGGTGTCAAATTGGTAAACTCAGGCAATCCACCCACCTTGGCTTCCTAGAGTTCTAGGATTACAGATTTGAACTAGTTTTTCTGTTTTTAGTAGAGATGGGATCTCACTCTTGCTCAAGCTGGTCTTGAACTCTTGAGCTCAGGCAATCCCCTGCCTCAGCCTTCAGAGTGCTGGGATTGCAGGCGTGAGCCACCATGCCCAGACCTCCAGCTGGTTTTCTACTTCTATACAGACAAGGTCTCATCAGTTGCTCAGGCTGGTCTTGAACTCCTGGGCTCAAGCAGTCCCTCCACCTCGGCCCTCTAAAGTCCAAGACTGACAGGCGCAACAGCCTGTGATCCTGCCAGTAAGGGTAGAACTGGCACTCGCCAGCCTCTCCTGTAGGCCATGCCCAAGCCCTGGGGGACAGGAAGTGACTGAGCCCATCCTGAGGACTCTGGCAGGGGAGAGGCAGATTTACAACCAGCCGTGGCAGAGAGCAGGCTGTGTCCGGGATTCAACACAGGCTCCTGGGCCGCCTCCTGCAACTTCCGGGTGCTGCCATGAGAACGGAGCCCAACAGTGGGTGAGCTGAGATCAGAGCAGGGATGTGAGTGGAGGACGGGGCGGGACACAGGCTGGGCGGACCTGGAAGCCGAGTCCCCCTCCCTGGGACTGGGGCCCTCAGAGGGAAGGGAGAGTTATCCCGCAGTTGCTAGACATGGTTGCATGTTCATGTCTATAGCTCAGGCTCTTTTCAGAAAGGTTGTAGTTGTAGGAGAAAAGTGAGAGCAGTGATTTCAGGCAAGGAGAAGCCATGTGTTAGGAGCAGCCGGTGTCCGAACACAGCCCACCCAGGATGCTGGGCATCCCCGCCTTCCATTTTCGGGAGGAGGGGAGAGAGACGGGGTGGGGGCTTCCCACAGATATCAGCACCTCTGACACCCGGGGGCCAGGCCAGGCCACTCTGAGGAAGCCCACGCCAGCCTCGCTGCCCACAGTTCTCGACTTCTGGGGCATTCTGTGCCGCTGGTGGGAGACACAACTATTCTGCTTTTCTCTGGAGTCAGATGTCATGCAAAGTATGCTTAGGGGTTTTTTTTTGCTCATCATCCTTTGTCAATGTTTGTGTATTTAATGTATGGCCCAAGACCACTCATATTCTTTCAATGTATAGCAGAGAAGAAAAAAGGTTGGTCACTCTGCAAACAGTTATGGGGACCAAGTATCCTTTAGCAGAGCTAATTTGCACTTGGAAGACAGTTATATAGAGTAAGAGCTTTGTCTTTCTCAAACTGGGGGCCCTGAGAAGTGGCTTTTCTTTCCAGAATGGGTCTGCTGCTTCCTCGAGGCTGAGGAGTCACCATTTAATGTTCAGATGTGCTCTTCAGCTGGAGCTGTGAGACACTTGCTATGTGCCATGCCCGTGTGGTGACTGTCAAAGGAAAACCAGAGCAGGACTGAAGTTAAAGCAATGCAAACAGACTTTATTCAGGACTGTTGCAACAGGGGAGTTGGGAAAGGAGAGGTCAGCAGAGGAGGAGGCTTAATTCCTAACACAGCTTGGACAAATGGGAATTTACAGCCACGGAGTGGGTGAGGGTCTGTGGACAGCAAACCTCAGGACAGAGGGCTCTGGCGGAAGGCAGGCCAGGGTGACCAGATATCCCCTGGGGTGTGACGGGGGACAAGGAACCTGATCAGATGGGAGGGAGTGTTTTTGCTAAACTGAACAAGCAGAGCTCTTTGACAAAACTGGATTGTTTAAGGATGAGGATGGATGGGCCGAGGAGAAGGTCCAGGAACCTGGACTAGCCAAGAATCTTGACTGTAACTGGGCAGGCACAGAGCTGATCAAAGCGGGATCCCCCAGTTTCTGCAGCTGGAGGGACCTCAGGGCCTGACGTGCTGGAGAAACCCTGGGCCGGTGGGAGGTGATGCTCCCTTGACCAGACTCAGAGAGGAGGCCTGGCAGTCCCCCAGCTGCAAAGGCCAGCAGAGCCTTGGGCACCTGCAGCATGACTAGGAAGGGGCTTGGACAGAATTGGGCAGAGTGTGACGACCCCAGACATGGAGCACGAGGGTCCAGGAAGCAATGAGGGCCCATCCTTAAGGAAAGACTGCCCCATGAGGCAGGGTGTCTGGGCAGGTGACACCTGAGGAGTGATAAAAAGCCCATATTTGGCCTTATCCCCAGTTCTTGGCACAGAACTTCTAAACCTTTGGAAGTTACTTTCTTTTATGTATTGATGAGATAACTCTTGTGGAGAGGCCCTAGCTAGCTTCAGGATGTGTGGGTCAGTCACTAAAATACCAATCCCACGATTAAGGGTTTAGGAGGCTTCAGGGAGGAGCTGGAAATAGAGCTTGGTGGCCCCTGGCCAGCAAGGTCATCCGTTGTAGCTGCAATCATGGAGCCTCCTAAACCCTTAATCGTGGGATTGGTGAAGCACTGCAGCCACCAGGAGAGGAGCTTCCGGTCTGTGTCACGCCAGGGTAGGCATGGACGCTCTGCACCCCTGTACTGTGCCCCGAGAGTCCCCCCACCATTGGCTGTCCCTGAGGTGTGTGCAGAGTAGGCTGGCCATCTGCAGTGAAGCACTTGACTGAGTCTCGTGACGGTTCTGGGGGGGAGGGAGCCCTCCCGTTTGTAGCCGGCCCCAGGAGTGGGGTGGTCTCAAGGTTGCTTACCTGCAGACTAACTCTGGGAGGTGGTGTTAGAATGGGATTGTGTTGTGGGACACAGGATGGCGTGAGAGACCAGGTCGATGTTGGAACAACATGTTTGGTGTCAGAAAGAACTGGACAACAGCTGCTCCTGGAGCACACCATGCTGGGCACCGTTCCGAGGGGCTGCACGAGTCTCCCATCTGCGGTCACAGTGGACCTGGGAGGCTGTACTGTTGTTGAGGGCTGCTCTCAGGTATGGAAACTGAGGCTGGAGTTAGGACGCTCAGCTCCATGGCGGCTTCAGGGCAGGCATCCTCCAGGAGAGAGCATGTGGCAGCTGGGCCACCCCAACTGCCCGGGCTTTCTCCATGTGTCCAGCTATCCCGGGAGCTCAGCGGGGGCATTCGAGGCTGTGCTGAGTCTCGGCAGGAGCAGAGGCCAAGAGGCCATCAGGGCAGGGAGAGGTTAACACCTGGGGCATCAGAGGCACCAGATGAGGGGCCCAGACAGTGCGTGCCTGGGGCTCTGGAGCCACCTCTTTCCACTTTCAGGCAGGGGCCGAGGTGGTGACCAGATGATCAAAGCCAACCCCCTACTGACACCCACTTACCTGCTGGCCAGTGGCCTTTCTCTGCCAGGAGCCTGTCCCCACTTCTTGCTCTGGGCGTGCCAGAGAAGCTTCTCCAGGCCTCAGGGACTCAGGTCCACCCTGACCCCCGTAGAAGACCAGCAGCCGGCAGAGCCCACAGCTCCGTGGGGCCCTGTGACTTTGGTTTTATGTCTGCGTCAGCTCAGAAGGATGCTGTCCCTAAAAGGCTCTGGGCAGGAACACTGGCAAGAGGCAACAAGGCCTCACCCATCAGGCAGCCTGGCACATTGGATCTTCTGCTGCCCCGTAAGCCCCTTTGTCCTTGCAGGGTGATGGTGGCCTCGGGTCACAGGCAGCAGACAGGGGCCTCCTGGTCCTTTTGTTTCCTATTGGATAGACAGCCCCAGTCCCTGCAGAGGTGGCCAGTCTGCTCCTAGTCCTAGAACTGCCCGGTGCCGAGTAGCTGCCCTGCTTGTGGGGCGGCCCCTCCCCACCTTGCTGAGTACCTCTCCCTGGGCAGGATCAGGGCCCAGGTAAGCCGTCCGCAATGCCCGACCCACCAAGGAGTAGATCAGCTGCCCTCGGCTGGGACTGATGAAGCAGTGACCTTGGCCCCCACCTCCCCACTCTCCAGCGGAAGAAGGAGTTACTATGGGCTGGGGGGCAAGGTCCCCGCTGTGCAGGATCTGCCTGTGGGACTCTCTCTGTCTTCACAGCCGCTGTGGGAAAGGTGCTGGGAGTGCCCATTTCACAGATGAGGCCACTGAGGCTCAGAGAGGCTCTGCAGGTCCAGCCTCTCCCCACTCAGGAAGAGTAGAGATCGGAACTGGACCTGTTGTCCCCAGGCCTGGGTGTGCCACCCAGGGAGAGGGACAGGGTGGGTGGCCAGGGCTGGATGTGCCAAATGGCCATTTCTTGGTTTCTAGAGAGTTGTCCTGAGAGATGGAGACACGTTTGCTAACTGCCTCCCGTTGGTGCCAAATTAGGAGCCTGTGAGGATGTGGGAAAAACAAACCCAGGTTCTTCCAACTGTGCTCGGACGACATGGTTGGCACAGAACGTGCTGGCACCAGACGTGCGGTCACACACTGAACATGCAATCAGTCCTGCAGAAAACTCCAGCTGGGTCTTCCCTGTCTGCCCAGAGATGGTGTCAGGTCCCACAGGCGGGGCCTCAGTCCCTAAGACTCCCCCACCTTTGCCAGTGATGGTCGAAAGCCCCAGGTCATCTTACCTGTGCTCCTGACCGACCAGTTCCCACACCCCCTCCGTGGGTGTCATGGCCTTGCTAGAGCAGCTCACAGGACTCAGGGGACACATTTGCTGGGTTATCATAAAGGAAGGACAAAGGACACAGGTGGAGAGACACGTGGAGCAAGGTCTGAGCACGGACATGAGCTTCTGTGCCTCTCTGGTGGGGGTGCTGCCCTGCGGACCTTCCTCTGGGGGTTATAGGAGCTTCAGCACCTACTCCGTCACGTCAGCTCCTGGACGTGGCAGGGCGGGGTGGGAGCACTGAAAGTCCCAAGACTTGGTCTTTCCAGCACTGAGCCCCAACCTGAGCTACCTCCGGGCTGCCAGCCATGGTCACCTCATTAGCATACACTATTCCTTCGATATTCTAAGGATTTTAGCCACTGTATGCCAGGAAACAGGAGGAAGAGAGAATGTGTATTTCCCCAGCACCACAGGCTGCTAGAGTTCCCCTGTGCCTTTCTCTGACAGCATCATCCTCTGAACAGGCAGTGGCCAGACCAGCAGGCTGGTTGTCTGGAGGAGCTCAGCCGGCACCCTGGGCCCTCCTCCTCTTCCTCATTCACCCAGTGGGGCTGCCCCTGTCCACACCTGCCCATTCTAGTTCTCATGAGCGGGATCCATGAGCCGTCCTCAGGGAGCCTCCTTCCTGCGGGGATCTGCAAGCACAGGTACGGCCACCCTTGGCATCCCAGAGAAGCCCCCATGAATGTTTCCCTTCTTTCCTCTGGTTGTCGGGAAACTGAGGAGGTAGTACCTGGGGGAATTTGTAGGGACGCCCTTCGGAGATGTCAGTCGGTTTCAGGCAGGTGCGTGATGCTCTGTGATCAGAGTTCACTGTGAAACAGCTTCTTTTGGAACTAGCATGCAAGGCGATCACTGTGGGCCCTTGTGACTTCTGAGTCACTTGCATGCCTTCCTGGGCCACTGGGTCTGCACTCTAAGGAGCATCGGGGGCTGGTAGGCACAAAGGTGCTGGAAAGAGGAGTCCCTGGCAAGCTGGGAGAGTCAGAGCCCCGTGGCCCCTGAGCAGGGCCCAGTACAGCCTGGACGGTCCCCTGGGGCTGCCACAGCAAGTTACCAGAAACTGGGCAGTGACTCTCTCACCATTTTGGAGGCTGGAAGTTCAAACTCAAGGTATCAGTGGGGCCATGGTCCCCCACAGTCTCTAGGGAAGGGTCCTTCCTGCCTCCCCCAGCCCTGGGGGCTCAGGCATTCCTTGGCTGATGCGTTGGACCATTCTGTGCCCTGAAGAATGTTCAGCAGCATCGCTGACCTCTGCCCACAAGATGCCAGTAGCAACACTAGTTGTGACAACCAGAAACATCTCCCAACATGGCCCAGTGTCCCTTGTGGAGGTATAGTCACCCCTATTTGAAAACCACTGCTTAGGCTGCAAACTGGGCTCTCAGAGCCACCTTGGAAAGCAGACTCCAGCCCCTGGCACACCTGTCAGTGTGCTGGCTCTGCAGACCCCAGAGGTGTCCCTAGTTTAGCCTGTGGTCCCCTGCAGAACTGTCAACTGACCTGTGCTCTCTGGCTCACAGCCTGCAGAGGTGTGGCCAGGTCAGAAGGGCGAGGTTGGGAGCCGCCAAACTGGCATGTCCAGCTGCCTGTTCTCTTAATGAAGCTGAGGACCACTGGGCCGGGGTGAGTGGGTATCGCTTCCTCCCACTGCACTCAGCTGACGGGGGTGGGAAATTCTGAGGCACAGCCAGACTGGCTGGAGCGGGCAGGTGTTCTCAGGGAAAGAGCTAGCCCTGCCCCACGTGTCCCTCACAGAACAGAGCAGCAAATTGGAGTCTGTCCCTGTGGTGGAATATCATTCCGTCTTCGAAAGGAAGGGAGCTCTGGCACAGGCTGCACGCAGGGATGTTAAGTGCTTCACACGGAGTGACATCAGCCAGATGCAGTGCTGAGGACTCCATCACAGGAGGTCCTTCGGGTCATCACATCCTTGGAGACAGAAAGTAGAATGGGGGGTAGGATGGGATGTTAGGGTTTAACAGGGACAGAATTTCGGTTTGGGAAGATGATAAAGGTCTGGAGATGGGCGGTAGTGGTGGTGATGGTGGCACATAAATGCACTTCATGCCATGGAACTGTGCACCCTGTTGTTACGTGTGTTTTACTAGAGTTACAAAATTTTAAAAGATGGCCAGGTGTGGCAGCTCATGCCTATAATCCCGGCACTCTGGGAGGCTAAGGCAGCAGGATCACCTGAGCTCAGGAGTTCAAGACCAAGACCCTGTTTGGACTAAAAATAGAAAAACTAGCAGGGTGTTGTGGTAGGTACCTATAGTCTCAGCTACTTGGGACCCTGAGGCAGGAGGATAGCTCGAACCCAGGAATCTGAGGTTGCTGTGAGCTATGATGCCATAGCACTATACCCAGGGTGACAGAATGAGACTCTTTCTCAAAAAAAAAAAAAAAAGAAAAGAAAAGAAAAGCAATATAAAAGATGCAGGCCTTGGATCTTTCCAGAGGGGAGATGAGAAACATTTCTGGCCTGTGGGGTATCAGCAACCCCTCCCCTAACTATAAAGTTGCAGCTGTCTCTGTCACTGTCACACACGTGTCACGCTCTGCACCAGGCAGGTTCTCACTAGGCCCCAGGAGGAGGGTGTAAGGGTTAGCTCAGAAGAGGGCGTGAGAGCGGCCTGGCTCAGGTGCCTGGACCCTGCAGCCCCGCCTGGCAGAGCCACTCTGAGGCGTCACCTAGGACACGCCCACGGCACCACAGCTGCTGGTGGTGGTCTGCTTGCAGAGGCAGACAAGGCTGCCCTGCCCCGGGGCACTCCGGCCTGGGGGCAGGATGTAAGGCAAACAGGGCAGATGCGCCCCCCAATTCCTATGTTGAAGCCCCTCACCCCAGGACATTGGGTCACTGCAGATGTCACTGGGTAAGATGTTGTTCCCCTGGAGTAGGACTAGTGATTTACCTGTTTAAAAAGCACAGATTTTGGGCTCGGCGCCCGTAGCACAGTGGTTACCATGCCAGCCACATACACCGAGGCTGGCAGGTTCAAACCTGGCCCCGGCCAGCTAAACAACGACAACTGCAACAAAAAATAGCCGGGCATTGTGGCAAGTGCCTGTAGTCTCAGCTACTGGGAAGGCTGAGGCAAGAGAATCACTTAAGCCCAAGAGTTGGAGGTTGCTGTGAGCTGCGATGCCACAGCACTCTACCGAGTGACTCTGTCTCAAAAAAAGACGGGGGGGAGATTTGGACGCAGACGTGGACAGGGACAGAGAAGACCGTGCGAGGATGAATAAAGGCAGAGGTCAAGCTAGTGCTTCAGCTCTCAAGGGACACCAAGAGCGGCCAGCAAATGCAGAAACTGGGGGTGAGGCAAGGAGCAGGCTGTCCCTTGCAGCCTCCAGAAGGAAGCACCCTGCTGACACCTTGATCTTGGACTCTCCCTCCAGGACAGAGAGGCAGTAAAGGTCTGTTGTGGAAGCTGCCCATGTGCACTGAGTCAGGGCTCAGACAAGAGTGTGGACCTGGGCACACAGCTCCAACAGTAGGGCCTGGTCCCCACACCACACGGCCTGGGCAGTGCGGAGGCCACCGCCTCTGAGATTGCCTCATCATCCACCCGTTCATTCATTTGTGAGTAGGTTTCCTGGTGACCTGACCCGCCCGAGATAGCAGCATGGCAAGCATGCCAACAGACTCTCCCCCTTGTTGGGGATGGAATATCCTAAAATTTTCTTCATTTGCTCAATTTTCTTTAAATGGCGAGCAGCATTTAGTATTTGCAGTAGGCCAAGGCCACCCATTCTGGCCAGCTGTGCTGAGGGTAGGGCTGAGCTTGTTCTGGGAGGCCCCACACACATCCCCCTTGCAGCCCGGGGTCTGCTGTGCACAGCCCTGCCCTCCTGCCTTTCCTTTTGCTGTCCCTGCCCTTACCCTGCCACCCCCACGCTTGCTCGCCAGAACGCTGTGTGCTGCTTCCATGCTCAGGTGGAAGGTCACCACCATCCTGTGCCCTCACACTGCAGCCAGTGCAGCCTGTGTGTCCAGGGCCAGTCTATTCCCCGGGGGCCGTTCTGCCCTGGGGCCGGTGGATCGAATCTCCACCAGCAGGAATGGGCGGAGCCCCAGGGAAGCTTTGCAGACTTCCCCACTACTGGGACTAAAAGGACTCGCTTCCTCCTTCGCCATTTGCTTCCTGTACTGAAAGTATCCCCAGGTCATTCCCACTCTGACCAGGGGACCAGACATTTCTTGGGACCGTGAGCAGTCACCTCCTTCTTGCCCCCTCAGGGTGTGAATACACACCCCAATACCACGTGAGCTGTTTGCCCAGCAACAGAGCAGGTGGTGTCTGCTGCCCTGTGCATCCTGAGCCCAGCCCTTCAAGACAAAGACCTCAGGCCCCCTGACTGGCTGCTCAGGTCTCTGTTGACTTGACCCCAGGCAGGACTGGCAAGGCTGTTGGGAGGACAGCACCACCCAGAGACTGAGGTGGACGTTCTGGGGACTCTGTGGCCAGTTGGCTGCGTCTTCAGGCAGGGCTGCTGGACCCCATGGGCAGGAGTGAATCCAGACTCCCACCCCACTCAGGCCTCAACCCTGGAGAGACGACAGCGACCCCCTGGATGCCCAGTCTTCTTTGCCACTCAGCTCCTGCCCCGGGGGTGTGTTGGCCCCGGGACCAGATGGTTGAGTGAGTGGGAACTCCCGTCGGCAAGTGAGTCAGTGACTTTGAAATCACTCTTTTGTGACAAACCTTGAGTCTCTCCCTGCCCTCTCAGTGTACAATTAAGCTGACAGCTGGTAACCCATAAAACAGCTCCTGAAGGCCACCCCCCGGGCCTCCATCAGCTGACATGGCTGTGCCGGCCAAGGCAGCCTCCAGGGCCTGCTTCTCAGGACCTCGGGGGGTGAGGGGGGAGACCGAGGCAGAGCTCAGCAAGCTTCTCCATTTCATCTAGCATTAGGAATTTCCTGGGGCTGCCACACAAATTACCACAAACTAACTGAGTGGCTTAAACAGCAAGAAGTTGTTCCCCCCATTCCTGGAAGCTGAAAGTCAGAAACGGCTTCACTGGGCTGAGAAGTCGGGTGTCAGCAGGGTCCAGCTCCCTCCACAGGCTCTGGGGATGGATTTCCTTGTCTCTTTGAGCTGCTGGCGCTGCAGGTGTCCTTTGGCCTGTGGCCCGTCCTCTGCCTGTGTCATCACTTGCCTTCCCCCGCGTGTCTTCTCAGAGTGTCTCTTACGAGGTCACCTGTTGCTGCATTTACCACCACCATAGACTCTGGGACATCTCATGTTGAACCTTAAGTGTATTTGCAATTTCCAAATTGAGTCCTAGTCACAGGTCCCAGAGGTTAGGATGGATCTTTTGGGGGGCCACCATACCCATCCTGGGTGGCTTCTCTCCTAATGGGCAGGACTGGATTCTAGGGGTGCTGTTGAGGACACCTCTGCAGAGCGCTCTGAGGGTGGGTTCCTGGGGATGTAGTGGGGCAGGCTGAGCCCACTGCTGAGGTTGGGGAGCTCAGGCTGGAGAGAAGCTCTGGGGGGCCTGGGGAGCTCCGCCGCTTTCCCGCACTACTGTAGTCCTCCTACCTCCATCCTCCCCTCTGTCCTGGAAACCGTTCCCATCTGCCTACCACCCATGGACAGGTCGAGGCTGCCCACCCAGCACCAAGGCCCCTGACACTGGCTCCATCGTGCCACCAGCCCCGTGAGTCCTACTGCGCCCACATCTGTGGTTCTAGCATTGCGCAGACTGTTCCCCCAACCCAAGCGCCTCTGTCCTCCCCACAGCTGCTCGTCTCCCCTGTCCCCCTTGTCCCACCAGGCCCCCTCTGGTCTTCGTGTCTTCATCACCTTCCCTGGCCCAGTCCACCTGGGCACATCTCCTCTGTGTGCCCTTCCACCAAGCTGTGAGCAGCCCTTCCAGGCCAGCAAATGCAGTCAGTGTGACAGGCCCTGGACCAGTGGGGCCAGAGCACCCTGCGGGACTGCAGAGAATGGATGTGTCCATGTGGACTCACTGCTTGGCGTTCCTGGTGGGGTGAGGGCCGAGACATGTGCGCAGACTGGGCCTGGCTGGCAGTGCAGTTCCCCACAGGACAGCTGGCTTGCTTCTCCTGCCCCAGCAATGGATTCAGGCCCAGCCTTCCTAAAGAGCTGGGATTCATTGGTGATCGATCCTTCTGACTCCTTATCAGGGCTGTGGAGGTGATGAAAGGGAAGCAGGATCTCAGGGCACAGGGACATGGAATCTATAAGCTGAACAACACCTTACCAAGTTTATTGATAAGGGACTGGATTCCACTGTGAAGATAACCTAAGTAAACAACAGTATTTTTTTTTTTAATGGAGCTTATTTTATCTTTAAATCTAGAGGTTAGCAGTTACAGGCATAAGCTCAACAGGGCAAGGATTCCATACCTTAAATTCTCTTGTCTGTAACCTCTCTGTCACAAGATGGCTGCTGAAAGTCCAGCCTTTACATCCATATCCCAGGCAAGAAGACCAAAGAAAGGGGCAGGTTGGCACCTGTGTTATAAAAGCCAGGCTTAACTAGAAATTCTTGAATTTTCATGTACATCTCACTGAGCTAGAACTATGTCACATAGACAGTCTTGAGAGCACTGCTACTCCAAACAACATTGAGATTATAGCAGGAGAGAAGGATGGGAGGATTGATATCAAGTGGGAACCTGGAAGTGCCTGCCCCACAATGTTTTTGGGGACCCAAACATTTTCAAACTGTGTCCTTAGAATCCCAGTGCTTGAGAGCACCCAGGGGAGGAGAAGGAGATGGGCCATCCATGCCCCTGCCCCTTAGTGTCATCTGGAAGCTCCTCTCCCAGCTCGTTTGTAGCACAGCCTGGCCTCAAAGGGGCTTAGAAAGGGCCATGTTTATTTCCTTGGGTAGCAGGTCCCTCTGCTCTGCTCTAACCCCGTGGTTTCCTGCATGAGAAGTGGGAGCCAAGTCTGGGGTGCCTGCCCCCAAGCCACCATGAAGGGCACTGGCAGGTCTGAACCCCAAGAGCTCATGGGGATACAGAGCACAGCAGTGGGCTCGCTGCATTCCTGTAGGTCCAGACATACAGTCTGTGCTCGGGCCAGCTCTTCTGCTCCTTAGATTCCCAGGGGGTGGTAGCTGGTTCCTCGGGGACAGCTCGGCCAGCCTGGGTAGAGATGGCCCAGGGCCACACAGCCACACTTCATCAGCTGAGGAGCGGGCCTCCAGCCCACAGAACCAGCCCACACACTGACGCAGCTCTGGTTTTATTTTAGACCAAGCCTCGTGCTCAGCCTCGTCCAACAGACTTGAACTTTAACAAAACAAGCAGCTCTGAGCCTGGCTGCACCCTGCCATTGTCAACTGGTCCAGCCCCCGGCTCTGAGAGCCCCTCCTGCTTCCGAGCACGTGGGGTGACATTGGCATAAAGCCAGGGAGGGAGGCCACAGGGCAGGGAGCCCTCCTGGGTCAGTGCCCTCTGGAAGGCATGGGTGGGCTGCAGCCTAGGGTGAGGGCTTGGGCTGGGGTCCTTGGGCCCTAGTGGGCAGGTGCAGGGCTGTCCAATGGCCTGGGCCAGTGGAGATGCTGGGTGCCTGGACAGTGATGTGTGTACCTGCAGAGAGTCAGGCCCCTTGTGGAGCTGCCGGCTTCAGGCCCTGCCCCACCAGTCCCCTCCAGTCATTTAGCCCCCAGTGAGCTACATGTCCATTCTGGTTCTACGCCCCTTTCTTTGGGTCCCCAGCCAGTAATCGTGTCCTCTCTCGGCAGAGACCCACCAGGGCCTGAGGCCCCTTCCCCGTCCTTTTCAGGCAACCAAGCTCCTAGAGTGCCTGGGTCCTGCTGCCTGCCTCCTGATAGGTGGTCCCGGGCTGCCCACGTGAACCTCACATGGCCTTACAGAGCACGGGAACCTCCCACAGCCCTGCTGGGTGGACGGCCCTACAGCAGGACCATCCTGAGTGCCCTGGAGGGCCATCCTCCTGAACAGTGCATCTGGTGCATTTGATCTCACCTAACAGAGTCCACCTAACAGACATCGGTAGACCAGTGGGCGGGTGGTTGAAGGGATGGGTGGATGAAGGATGGAGAGAATAGATGGATGAATGGACTATTGACAGACAGATGGATGGACACGGGATGAATGGATGATGGAGGGTGGATGGAAGGACCCGATAGACAGATGGACTATCTGTCTGTGGACTAGTCTGTGGATGGACAGACTGACGGATAGACAGAATGGTGGATACTGGAAGAAGGGCATAAGGAAGGGTATTTGTGAGAGGGGTCCCTAGGCATCATGTGCCCACCTCACCTGCCGGGAAGCTGATCTTCCCTCCAGGTCAGCTCTTCCCCCCTCAGCACAGGCAGGAGGGGAGGTGTGAAAGGTGGAGACCACTCTGCTTGAGGCCCTGGAGCCACCACCCGGTCTGCGCTTTCCCAGCCAGTGGCCCATGGGCAGGGCCCAGGGCCCCTTCCAATAGGTGACTTCTCTCAGTGAAACCCAGCAGCCCCTGCCCTGGTGGACTGGACTGTCCTCGTCTTTCTTGTCTCAAAGTGGCTCCAAGGCCTGAACCACACCCTTGGTGAACCAGATGGTCGGCAGAGACCCTCAGGCAGACGCCGAGCCCCACCTTGCTGGGTGTTCTTGGGAGCGTCCGAGGAGCCATCCCAACCAGCAAGCTGCCTGTCGCTGGAGCTGATGGAAGAAATGACACACTAGAGCAGAGAGGCTTCTCTTAGAGTCACCTGACTGGGACTCCCAGCGTCTGGGGATTCGGTCCTGCTTTGATCCGGCTGACACTTGTCAGAAGCCAGCCTGGTTCAGTGGCTGAGCACACAGTGCCAAGTCAGGTGCCTGGGGCCACCTCCCAGCCCCGTGTCCTGGCCTGGGCCCTCTATGGGGGACAGCACCTGCCACCCAGGGGCGAGAAGGATTCAGTGAGTCACTGCCATGCTAGGGCGGTGCCCGGCTGACATGGGCGCCTAGTGTCCTTCACAGAGGTCAGGAGCTGGGCCGCCGTGGAACACTTGTGAGCGTCCACACAACTGAACACCACTCAGCTGGGAAAAGGAATAGATCTCTGAGTGTGCCACAGTGGAGACGGGCGTGGGAAACATGAGGCCGAGTGAAAGAAGCCAGATGCAGAAGGCCATGAAGTGTGCGGTTCAGGGACTCAGGAGGGGGATGAGTGCCTGCTCGATGGGTGCAGCATTCTTTTGGGGTGATGAAAACGTTTGAGAGCTAGATAGGGGTGGCAGTCACACAGCATTGAATATACTGAGTGCCACTGAGCTGCCTGCTGCAAAGTGGGAGCTTTACATTATGTGAACTAGAAAAACATATATAAATAAACAACAAAAGAAAGCATGTGAGAGCGGGTTGTTGGGGAGCGGGCAGGTGGCCAGCGTGGCTGCAGCAGAGGCAGAGCTGGGCGCACAGGGTGGCGGCCCGGCAGGGGGAGAACACAGACTTGGGGGCCTCTGAGCTGTGGCCGTAGCCAGGGTGGAGGTGATCGGCAGTTCTGATGCCAGGATAAGGATGCTGAATTCATACCTAGGAGTTTTTGTAGTATTTGAGCCTAAGAATTGATTGCCTTTTTTTTTTGGAGATAATCTCACTGTGTCACCTAGGCTAACACACAGTGGCATCAGCCTAACTCACACCTCAAACTCCTGGGTTCCAGTGATCCTCCTGCCTCAGCCTTCTGAGTCACTGAGACCACAGGCGCCCACCACAGCACCTGGCTGGTTTTTCTATTTTTAGTAGAGACGGGATCTTGTTCTTGCTCAGGTTGGTCTCTAACTCCTGAGCTCAAGGAATCCACCCACCTCAGCCTCCCAGAGTGCTGTGATTACAAGCGGGAGCCACTTGATTCCCTTTTTTTAAAACGCAGGTAAAATATACATAAAATAAAACTTACTTTACTGCACAGTGACATTTAGCACAGGCACGGATTGTGTACCATCCCCTTCTTCTAATTCCCAAGCAGTTCCTGTCATCCCCAAAGAAACCCCATACCCAGTAGGCGGTGGCCCCCACTCCCCTCCGCCACCGTCTGGACACCCCCTGGGCTGCTCTCTCTATGAATTTGACATTTCATAAAAGTGGAATCAGGACCTTGGGGTCCTCTGTGTCTGGCTTCTCTCCCTCAGCCTGACATTTGGGGGGCCATCTACCTGTAGCAGGTGTCTGTGTTTCGTTCTTTCATCGGACTGATATCCCATGGGACATGCCACCGCTAGTTTATCGGTTGATGGACGCCATGGTTCTTTTCACCTTTCAGCCACCGTGACTAACACTACGGAGGTCAGTGGCGTGTAAGTCTGGCTCTCCGTCCTGCTCACAGTTCTCCGGGGACATACCGAGGAGTGGAATTGCTGCATCACACGATACCTCCGGGTTTAACTTCGAGGAACCTGTAGCTCTTCTCTGTGGCGGCTGTACCAGGGCACGTTCCCATCACATTCGCCCCTTTTTTGTACAGAGAGTAGACTGCCTGGGGCTGGCTTCCCTGAGCCTGGCCTGCTTCCCTCGTAGAGCGGCTCTGGGCCTCTTTCAGGGTTGTGATGCTATTTTAGAATCTGTGAGGACCAGGGCAGGGCCCTCTCTTAGGAAGATGCGCTCTGACCCACAATGCCGCCCATAGACGTGAGGCGTTCATTGTGGCCACCTCTGTGCCAATGTGAAAAGCACCCTGGGGGCGGGCGTGCCCGTGGCCGAGCACAGCACACAGGGCAGAGCGTAGACTGGACTCAGAGACCACCCCCAGCAGATGTCCTTGTGCAGCGAACGGCCTACGCAGTTGCACAGGGCAGTCCTGCCTGCTGACACCCGGAAGCACATTCATCGTGCACAGTGTGGGAGCCCCTGCCTTATGGAACTGTCGCATTCCTAAGAACAGCTGCTGCAATAGAAATTTCGGGTCAGCATACCCACTTTCTCAATAACTGGCAAAGGAATCCAGGTGAGGTTTCCTTGGGCCTTTCTGCCCACGCAAGTGAGCCGGAGAGAGAAAGCCCAGGATGGGGAAAATGCTCAGCTCTGTGCCCAGCCTCTGTCCTAGAGTGAGGCCGCATAGCCTAGAGCTGTGCACAGTGTGGCCCAGGACGAAGAGGAGACATCTGGTACCCACTGGGGGTTTGGCAGAGGTGGGCCCCAGTGTCCAGAGCTGCAAGGTGGGAAAGAGGCACAGGAGGGCAGAGGCACAGGGTTAAGCAAGGGCCTGCTCCATCAGCATGGAGCTAGCCGCAAGAGCACAGAGCCACTGGGGGCCGTGGGCAGCCCCTGGCTCAGCACCCCCAAGTGATATGCTGAACCGGGAGCGGCCCACGGTCCCCAGTGGCTCTGTGCTCTTACCTGGCCACCATGCCAGCCTGGGAGGCAGTGCTTGTTTCCCTTCCTGGTGGGGGACAGGGAGGGCAGTAAAGTGCCTGTGGCCACACAGCATACACCGGGAGTGCTTACAAGAAACCTTAGCCCCATCCTCATCCCCAGAGTCATGCCCCATCCCACAGGGGCCTGCCTGCTCTCGGCATACTCCCCAGAACCCTGGGACCTCACCCTCCAACCATGTATGGGAATGGTCAGTCTGAGTGAAGTAGAAGGAAAACCACAGCTCACCCCGCCGCGCGGTACCTGCCAGTCCTCAGCACACGCTCACGTTTGCATCCGATCCTCTGACACCCTGGCAGGCAGCCTCACCATCAGCCCCTCACTGTGGATACAAAGACCCAGACAGCTGCTGCTGGGGCTAGTGGGTGAGTGTCCTGGGCTGTAGACCTTTCTGTTTTTAAAAATATTATTTTTAATCATGGTAAAATGCACATGACAAAATTTACCTTCTTAGCCATTTTTAAATCTACACATCAGTGCAGTTCAATATGGTAGAACCTCCATAGTTGACCTAATTTGCCCAGACCGCACATGCGTATCAGCACAGCAGGCGGCTCCTCATGGCCACCACCTTTGTATGTTGCCCAGTTTCTTACTGCCCCTTGGATGGTTGACTGACAGAGGGTCTGCTGCAGATTCTAATTGGTATACATGGTGTACAACCATCACCACCATGTCTCCAGCACTTTCTCTCTTCTCACAAGGAAACTCTAACTCTCACTCTCTGTGGATCCGATGACCCTTTGTGTGGAATCATGCGTTATTTGCCCCAGGTGACTGGCTTATTCCCTGAGCACATCCTTCCTTTTTCCTACCAAATGATGTTCCACTGTATGGATTGGCCACATTTGGTTTACCTTCACCCACCCAGGGACATTTGGGTGGCCGCCACCTTGTGGCCATTGTGGACACGGCTGCGAGGAGTCTGTTTGAGTCCCTGCTTTCATTTCTGTTGGGTTTTTACCCAGAGGTGGAAATGCTAGGTCCTCTGGTAATTCTGTTTTTAAGTTTTTGAGGAACAGCTGTGCTATGTCCCCAGCAGCCGCGCCATCCTGCGTTCCCAGCACCTCTCTCAACGCATATCCAACTGCGCTCTGTGTCTTGTCTGGGTGACAGATGACTCACCCACAAAAAAGCCAGTGTGACAAGCCCCAGGTGTGTCTCTGGCCCAGAATCTGGACATGCTGTGTGACCTTTGACCCTAAAAGTCCACTTCTCCTGTGTCATTGACCCAAATATTTGCTCTACATGTGCTGTCAACATCATCAGCTATCGGGGAAATGCAAACCAAAACCACAGCACACCCGCTGCGGCGGCTTCAACGGAAAGGGCGGGGAATACCAAGTGTTGGCTCACGTGGAGAAACTGGAGTCCGTGTACGCACACCCAGAGGAAGTGGGAACAAGTGTGCAGAGAAAGACCCCAACTCACGTCCGTAGCAGCTCTGTTCGTAATCAGCACAGGCAGAGAAGGCCGGATGTCCATAACTGATGACCAGAAAGCTTGCTGTGGGACCACGTAGCCATGTACTATTTGGCTGTAAGAAGGAAGGATGTCCTGGGGTCTGGTACAACCTGGAGGAAAACATTGAAACCTTGAAAACATTATGCCACGTGAAAAAAGCCATGCATTGTCTGGTTCCGTTTGCATACGATGTCCAGAACGGGCAGATTTCACAGAGAGACAAAGAGGATTGGTGGTGACCAGGAGGGAAGGCGGCGGGGAGTAGCTGCTGGTGGGCAAGGGGTTTCCTTTCGGGGTGATAAGAAGAATGTTCTAGAACTAGATCAAGGTGGTAGTTGGCTGCAAAACAAATGTGCTAAATGCTGGTAAATGTTATGCCATGTACTTTTTTTTTTTTTTTTTGGCGCGCGGGTAGCCATAGCCGTGGGCCCTTCTAGGTCCGCCCAGCTCACGTTCCGGGGCAGCCAGAAGCGCTCGCTCCACAGCCAGCCCGACAGCAGGCCCAGGGATCCTACCGCCGCTGTCGCCATCTTATGCCCGCCCGCCAGCCACAGCCGCCACAGCCTCAGCTGCGGCCACAACCAACGGAACCCTAGGGGAGACAGCCTGCCATGTACTTTTTACCACACGTACACACACACACAAAAAAACACAAAGGTTTATAGATCTTAGAAACCCTCTTGGGAAAAGAGGACCTTCCAGACTATTCTAAAATAACCCAGAACCCTGGGTCCCGAAGTACCTTGGAGGGTGCAGGCGTCAGGCGGTCACGAGGAGCCTGTGCTGAAGCCACCTGCTCGGTTCTGCTGTGTGGCCTTGGACAAATCGCTCACCTTCTCTGGACCCCATCTTCCACCTGTGAGGTGGGGATGGTAACAACATGTCTGGGGACCAGCAGGACACTGGGACCACGGACACAGCTCCATGTGCACACCAGCCTCTCTCTCTCTGGGAGCCCTGGGGGAACTCAAGGTTTGCCAGGGAGGGGATTAGAAGGAAGATTTGGGAATGTAGCTCTATTTCCCCTGCCCTGCCCCAAGTGGGTCTTAGCACCTGGCCCTCCACATTGATTTTTGCCAAGGCCCCAAGCAGCTTTTTGAAATGGCCTCTGCACTGGGTTCTGGGACTCTGTTGTCATTTGTGGGCTTTGTGTGGAGCCGCTATCATCCCTGGCCTGTCTGACCCTCTGTACTATTGGCTTTTAGCACCTGCTCCTTCCCCTTCACCTCGGGGATGGGGTTGACCGGGCATCGACCCCCATAATTCCACCTGGAGGGGACCCTCCTCTCTGTGGCTCCCTCCCTGTGGCCACCAATGAGGAGATAACTGCAGCGTGAGCCTCACCGGGACCCTGTTTCTTCACACAGACAGACCCCTCCTGACAGCTGGGTGTGGGGCCCAGAGCAGCACCCGTCACCTTGAGTCCCTTCCCGCTGCAGAGCTGCCCAGCTCACCAGCCTCCACAGGTGACTCTGAACATAGGTGACAGCCAGATGCTGAGGACTGGTCCTACCATCCTGCCAAGTCACAGAAAAGACCCACCCATGCCCAGCATAAGCCTTCCTCAGACACAGGGGCCCCATGATGAGCTCTGCCACCCCCAGGCTGGCTGACCTCAGGCAGGTGCCTCTGATCCACATGTCCCACAGGAAAGAACCCCAGCCCTCTCCCCCAGCGCCATGGAGGGCCATGAGCTGAGGGAATTCCAGCCCCTGTCCAGGAGCGAGTTGCACCCAGATCAGGGACTCTAGCAGAGCCCTGGTCAGTCTGATTGCCACATGGCCTGGAGGGGCCGGGCAGTGCCCTGAGCCAGGCCCAGCTGTCCTAACGGCCTAGGAGGCTGCACAGCCGCTGAGGACCTGCTCAGCCCTCCTGCTCCTTCCAGCATCCGCCACAGGCCAAGAGCCACATTCATCCCAGCCGGGAGGCAGGGTGTAGGGGGGCCTGCCGCCAGGCTTCCGGAGCCCTAGGCTGGAACGGGCGGCACTTGGAACCACCCAGGGCCACCCAGCACAGGTCAGCTGCTGCCCCTGCCGCCGTCATTCTCTTTCCGCCTCCTCCTGCATCACTTTGGTCCAGACAGTTTGCTGGTCCAGACGATAATGACCCACGATCTTGAGCATTTATTTGCCATGTGTCCAGCACCAGCGTAGTCAGCCCTATACCTTCCATTATCATCCCATTTTGCAGTGACGCTGAGTCTGCGAGGGTACGCTCTGGCAAGGCTGGACACTCGCTGCCAGACTCCCGATGTGCCCTGAGTTCTTGGCCTCTCCATGTCCTGACCCCGGGGCTGGCCACCTGGCCCTTCCCCCGCAGCCTCCACTCTGCACTGGGGCCTTGAATGTGATCTCTGAGTGGAACTCACTGTATCCCCAGCTCTGGGCACCTACCGCTTTCCACCACCCAGGCTGCCTAATTCCACACACCAGTGCCATCCCCAGGAGGCAGGGCCCCCTTTAGCACTTGCCCTTCTGCATGAAGAGCTAAGTGATTATTTTAAACACACCAGCAAGGCAAACCGCTTTAGGATTCCCCAGCTTGAATTGGGCCCCCCCCTGAGCCCACATGGACCACTGGGCCGGTTGAGAAGTTCAGACAGGGATCATTCCAGAATGAGGCCAAAGCAGTTGCCAGCTCTGCCTCCAGGGCACGGGGCCAGGCTAGGCCAGGCCATGTCCAGGACAGGTCAGCAGAAGCCCACAGTCAGGTTTGCACCAGCACACAAGTGGGGTGGGGTGTTCTGGAGTGGGAGCAGGGGCAGATCCCTGGTAGAATGTTCTGGAGTGTTTCATCAGTGAACGGGAGTGCTTGTGTCTAGGACCAACTGCTCGTGTCTGGGACCGAGTCCCCATGTCTTGCTCTCCACGTGCTGCCTGCCCAGGCCCTGGCTGTGGGAGCAGAGCCACATGGGGTCAGGAGACCAACGGGCTGCAGAGGGAGGCACCGAGGCCAGATCAGAGGAGGGAGGTACGAAGAGGGTGTAGAATGTCAGCATGCGAGAAGTACTGGGGACCTGGGGATGTGCAGCCTGCAGCCAAGGAGACTTGGGCAGTCTCACATATCTGAGAGGGATCCAGGTGGCCCCAGTGGGGTCTGGTCTGGGCAGGTGTAGGGCAGACACCCAGCCGAGCCTGTGCCTGTTACTCTCCTGCGTGTGATCAACGCACACACACCACAGAGGGAGAAGGCCTGAAAAAGCATTGATGTGAGCGGGCCCACGGTGTCCCAGGCCCTCCACGGCGTCCTGCAGCCTCCCGGCCCTGGGGCTATTCATCACCCACCAGGAGCAGCGGCCATCTCATTCCCAAGCAGCACCTCGGACTCCTGGCCTGCACAGGTGTGGCCTCGACATCTGGCTCACATGGTCTTGGCATCCCTCTGTCCAAGGGAAGGCAGATGTCCACAGCTGGACCCCAGCTTGAAGAATTTGTCCCCCCATCTGAAGATCCAGGCCACCAACATGGGAGGCTGCAGTGTAGCCCCAGAGCCCCCCACTCAGCACCAACCTCTCCTTCCCCCAGGCTGCACCCACACCCACAGTACCTGCTCCATCTCCCGTGCAGGGACCCAGCCCCACCTGACCCCCCACCCTGTGAGGCAGCAGTTGTGCCCCAGCAGGCCCCTGACAGCAGAATGTCCAGTCCTCAGCAGCCACCCCCACAAAACCAAAGAGCCGCAGCCTCTGGATCTGGGGGTGATCTGAAGAGAGGAGGCTCCTGCCCCATATGCTACCGTGGAGGACATGGCAGCTGCCAAGCACCCCCAGCCCGAGGTGCACAGTGCCAGGACTTTGGAGTTCCTGCTCTGTTGCTGCCAACCCCTCGGTTTCAGTGAAACCAGCCTGTTTTCTCCCCCACCTCTTGCTCTCCTGTAGTCTGTCTGATGCAGAAGGCAGACGGAGAAGAAAACAGAAAACAAGCAAACACCATGTCCTGCCCACCCCCTAGGCCTGCCGGCTGGAGTCCACAAAAGGGAGAGCGGCTCTCCCAGTTGCTGGGGGCTGCTGGCCTCAGCTGGGAGGGCGGTTGCCCATCCACAGAGACAGTTGGCCGAATTTGGGGACTGGTGCAGAAAGGTAACAGAGGCAGCATGAGGGAAAGCTTGCTGCCGCCTTGCTGGGTGAGTCTCAGGCAGGTGATATACCCTGCAGTGCCAGGAGCCAGCCAGGAGGTGTTTGCAGAAGAAAAATCACCGCAGAGAAGAGCCTAGATTTCCTCCCAAATTGTACAGGTCTACTGTGGGAATCTCCTGCTGGTACTGGCCAGAGGCTCCACGCAGCATCCCTGTTTGCCACGGGCACATCACTGAATGCTGTGGACTGCCATGCTGAGCGGCTGAGGAGCCAGCACTGCAGCCGGGACTGCCCTGGCCTTTCTGGTCTGGCCCCCAAAGAGGTGGCCCCACAGAGGCAGGCTAAAATAATGCTCACCTGTGGTCTGTGTTGCCTACCACATTCCAGAGAGGCCTCCAGGCATCACGCCCACGTGTGTGCGTGAGCAAGAGCGTGTACACACGTGTGCACGAGGTGTCACGAAGGAGGCAACTTGTCTTTGAGCTTGGAAGGGATGTCTTCACACCTTCCTGGCCCCTCAGTCCAGACATGTCACCAGACCTGCTTCTGTATGTGGTTTCTCTCCCGCCCTTGGTTTTCGCATGAGGCAGCTGAAGCACTCGCTACTTCCTGGTCTTCATGTGCCATTGTCCTAATGTCATCAGTGTGCTGGACCCATGCGACATTTTCTGGAAAGCTGATCAGGACCCTGCAGGCCCTTGGCAACAGAGCAGGCTGGACCTTGTGCAGGGAGAAGGGGAACCAGTGAGGCCGCAGCTGCCTGCTGGGTGCCGGGGGCGGCCCTGACCTGCTCCAGCAAAGACAGTGCATCAGGAGTGGCCACTGTGATGGGAATCACTGCCAGGCGACTTTTAGGACAGCAACACCAGTCTGCAAGAGCAATTTGGCCCCGTGCCGTCTAACCCATGCGGTGAACGGGGACATAACAGACACAACTGTCCCGCTCTTTCCAGTCACAGATGGTGGCATTCATCTCTGCCTGCCCCATGGGTGCAGGACCACTGCTGGCTGGAGCCCCTGCTCGTGAGGAGACCTTTCCCCTCGGGCTCCCATCCTGCATCTGCTAAATGGGAGACAGTCGCCTTCTTGTTCAGGGAATGCTTGTGCGGATTTCAGGGCACCGTCATGTGAAGTCCTTAGTGCAGGGACAGCCACACCGCGGTGCTTGGAGAGCCTGCGCTCCTCCAGGACTCCAGGAATGGAGCGTGGGCCCTACCTGCTCACCTGGGGCCCTGGACCCAGCAGTGGCCATGCTGCGTGGGGGCCGTGGGAGGACGAGAGCTCTGGGACGTGAGGGGATGAGGGATGCTGTGATAGAAAGCTGCCCTCTGTGGCCCTTCTCCCCTGCCCTGACCTGGAGTGATGGAGTTCGTCTGGAAAACTACACAACAGGCTGAGAGCCCCTTGAGGCCCCGCTTCATGCCCAGCGGGAGAGCTTGTCACCTAACACAGGAAGTGACAAGTGGCTGCCCCCACAGAACCAGCTGCTGCAGAGGGGACCTGGGAAGGACAGCCGAGGAGGAGTGACCAGGGACAGGTTGCTCACGTTAGAAAGTCCGGCCTGTAAGCCCGGTAGCCACCCAGAGAAGGCCATGAGGGCTGCCTCTAGCTGTGCCGCACCGATGGCACACACCTGTCCTCACTGTGGTCCCACGGTGACTCCAGCTGGGCTGTGCCTGCTCTGTGCTGCAGACAGAGCTGCGAAGTCCGAGGGCCCCATGCCAAGGTCACAGATCACTTGGGAAACGGGAGCCAGAGCTCGGGCATTCCTGCCTGCTCCCCGCACTCCCCTGTTTGCCACAGTCCCGAAGAGACCTGTTCAGTTCATCCCGTGGCGCAGGGACAGGAATCTGCATTGGTAACAAGCCACACCCTGAGGGGGCGGGAGGGGCCTCCGCACGAACACATGGCGGCCTATTGACCTAGGTGCACCCAGAAACGGCCCTGCTGGCTGCTCGTGTGCCTCGTGAGCTTGCTGGTGCAAGGAGCCCTCTGCCTGAAACCTGGCAGTGCTGTGTGTAAACTTCTGCAGGGGGCTCTGGAGGGAGGTCTCTCTGCCTGAAGGCAGCCTGCCCACTGCCACCTGTTGCCGGGGCAACCAGGGCCACTAAGAGAGGAACTGCCGCATTCAGGGGCCCAAGCGCCTGGCCAGCATGGGGGCGGCCCCTCGACCTCTGCAGGAGCCTCAGCAGTGGTGCCACCTGGCTGGTGGTGGGGACAGTGCCTCCTCTTCCTTCTCTTCTTCCTCTCCCACAGCAGTCGCAGCTGAGGGGCTAAGACGTGCTCTGAATGGATGGTTAGAGCATGCTGAGAGCGTCCTTGACAAAAGCCGGACGGTGCGAGCAGGTGACCAGCCAACCTGTGTCAGAGGCCGGAACGGCCCTGGGGTGGGAGGAGGTGAGGGGGTTTCAAAGACCCTGGTCTAGAGGGACTGGAGTCCCCAGATAGGATGAGCGATGGCACAGGGAAGCCTTCGGAGGGCTTTCTAGTAAGCGGAGGAAATAAGATTGGGGTTTGAGTAAGCCATGACTGGAGACAAACTGAGAGTTCATTGCGACCCCTGTGCCTGCATCGGTTCACCTGATTCCAAAAGGACTCCCAGGAGACCGCAAGAGTGCCTGCTCCAGGGAGGGCAGCAGGGCCCAGTCAGCCTCAGTGGGGACCCACCATCCTCATGCCTTTAGAATTGTGTCCCCTGTGCGCCTTTTCCAAGAATAAGTGAGTGTTTAGGGATTTTGCTGGAGTTGTCCACTGAAGGACGGCAGTCTCTGGCTTGCGTTCAGACCAGCTTTCCTGGAGCCCTTTCAAACAGCAGACAAGCCAACTCTAAAGAAGCAGAGGCCACCAAAGGCGGCACGGATACGGAGATGGCAGCACAGACACAGATGGCAGCAGCACAGTTTGGGAAGCCACATTCCAAGAGAACTTAATGACCCCAGAAAGTTGGATCCTGGACTGTGGTGGGAATCATGTGGCAAAGGCGGTGGGCTGTGCCTTGGGAGGTGGGGAAACCCGGGGCCCAGGAGCCCAGGCCTAACAGGAAGCCTGGATGAGAGGCCATTAGCTTGCAACCTGATTTTGTGAGCATACCCCAAAGTCAGGCTGGGAAAATGGGGGAAACAGGCGTGCACGCGACTGTTCCCTTCAGCTGTTCGCAATGGCGAAAGATGCCAGGTCCACCAGCAAGGGACAAGCTGAGTACACCACGGACCCTCACCCCAAGGACACGTGTCGCAGTCAGGCTGGGGGAGCAGCTCTGTGGCTGCCAGGGCACCGTCTCCAGGATGTGTTATCAGGTGGGAAAGGCGAGATGAGTTTTACCAGCTTCTGCTGTTTCCCCAAGGAAAGTAGGAGGGCGCACACACAAACACAGATATCTGCCCATTTCTTCTTTTTAAAGAAGTCATCTCCAATTCCATTCAGGTTGTTAACAAAAGCTGTATGTCTCCATCTAGTTTACGACTGAGTAGTACTCCACGGAGTACAGACACCACGTGGTGCTCATCCATCGTGAACCAATGATGTTTCCATATCTTTGCGATTATGAATTGTGCTGCTATAAACATTCGAGTGCAAGTGTCTTTTTTATACAATGTCTTTGTTTTCCTTTGGGTAAATCCTAGTGGGGGACTGCTGGATCACATGGCAGGTCTACTTTCAGTTCTTTGCGGAATCTCCCCAGTACCGTCCATAGAGGCTGTAGTAGTTTGCAGTCCCGCCGGTACAGCATGAGTGCTCCTCTCTCTCCACATCCACGCCAGCGTCGGTGGCTTTGTGGCTTTTGGATATGAGCCACCCTCACTGCAGTTAGATTGTGGTTTTGATTTGCATTTCCCTGATGAATAGAGGTGTTGTGCATTTTCTCATGTGTTTCTTGGTTGTTAGACAATCTCCATTTGACAAGTTTCTGTTCCTGTCTTTTGCCCAGTTTTTAATGGGGTCGTTTAATGTTTTCCTTTCTGATTTGCTTGAGTTCTTTGACTCTGGTTATCAGCTCTGTATCAGACGGAGAGCGTGCAAATAACTTCTCCCATTCTGTAAGTTGTCTATTTACTATATTGATTGTGTCCTTGTCTGCACAGAAACCTTAAATTTGATCAGTTCCCATTTGTCTATTTTTGTGTTTTGGGGTGTTTTGTTTTGTTTTGAGACAGAGTCTCACTCTGCTGACTTGGGTAGAGTGCCATAGCATCATTGTAGCTCACAGCAACCTCAAACTCTTGGGCTTGAGCAATCCTTTTGCCTCAGCCTCCTGAGTAGCTGGGACTACAGGCACTTGCCACAACGCTGGCTATTTTTTCTATTTCTTTTTTAGTAGAGATGGGGTCTCACTCTTGCTCAGGCTGGTGTCAAACTCCTGAGCTCAAGCAATCACACACACACCCCCACCTCAGCCTCCCAGAGTGCTAGGATTACAGATGTGAGCCACTGTGCCCAGCCCTATATGTTTATTTTATTGTTGCTGTGATTGCCTTTGAGATCTTCTTCATAAATTCCTCTCCTGGGCCAATATCTGTAAGAGTTTTTTGCAGCACTTTCTTCCAGAATTCTCATAGTTTCATACCTTAGGTTTAAATCTATTATCCACTGTGAATTAGTTTTTGTGAGTGGTTAGAGGTACGGGTTCTATTTCAGTCTTTTACATGTGGCTATCCAGTTTTCACAGCACCAGAAAAGAGATTTTTCTGAATACAAATAATTTTGGAGGTTAAATTGTGGAATTGGGTGAATACGTCACATAATTATAAAGCATAATTAAATCGAAATTTTAAAAATCTTTGATAATCCAAAACAAAATCACGTAAGTGAACATCACTACTGATTATTGGCATTAACAAATAGAAATTATTTCAAGTGACACTGGGTGTATCATTGCAAACTGAAAAGGAATCTTAAGTTCTATTTAGTAATCATATTGTTAGGAGTGGCTTTGGTTCAGTTAGCCTGAAACTATGTACAGATGTACAAACAGATGACCGATTAATAAGATGAGGGCACAGGAAAGTCACAACCTAATGTCAGTCATTAGGAACCCATGTTTTTAGTGAAGAGAGACGCAAATGTCAAAGCGAAGAAGTAAAAACCGCAGCATCCTAAATTTCGCTAAACCTATCAGTATATACTCATGAAAAGTCTGAACTGTTCTGTCACACCCCAACGCAAGGAGGGCCTTGAAGATGCAAAGTCCCATGTGAGGGGCTCAGGCCCGGAGTGAAGGGGCCTCCTGAGCAAACACCACACAATGGCGGGGTTTGGAAGAAAGAATAGTAGAGAAACAGTAGCTTGGAGCACCTTCCAGAAGCAGAAGGGAAGGGAGTGGTCAAGAAACAAAAGGTGGGGCGGCACCTGTGGCTATCGAGTAGGGCACCGGCCCCATATACTGAGGGTGGGGGGTTCAAACCCGGCTTCTGGCCAAACTGCATCAAAAAATAGCCGGGCGTTGTGACGGGCACCTGTAGTCCCAGCTATTCGGGAGGCTGAGGCAAGAGAATTGCCTAAGCCCAAGAGCTGGAGGTTGCTGTGAGCTGTGTGACTCCACGGCACTCTTATCAAGGGTGACAAAGTGAGACTCTGTCTCTACAAAAAAAAAAAAAGAAAGAAAGAAGGAGAGAAAGAAAAGGTTGGGGCCATCTCAGGGACACAAGAGCTCCCACGGCCGAAGCTGGAACAATTTGAGCAACAAAATAAAGTGTATTATGTTATAATTCAGAGTACAACATCAATACCCGTGAGTCCATACTGATGTAAGGAATTGAGTAAATAAAGGAGGAGGATAGACAAATCTCTCCTGCAGAATTACTAAAATCCGACCCGATACTCCGCCTGTAAGCAGCGGTGCAGAGGCCCCACTCCTTAGGAGAGGGCGGCAAGGAGCGACTTCCTGCCAAATCACAGCACAGAAGGAAGGAGGGAAAGAGCCAAGTCACAGCGTGGGGTGGGAGGGGGGGACACACGCCCTGGCTCAGCCAGCTGACCAAGGTCAATACCAACAGGGACAAGTCACGCCGACAGCAGGTGCCCTTGAAGTGATGTGATGAGAATAACGTTTAACCTCTGTGGTTTCCCCCGCAAGGCCCATACCCAGTCTGATCAGGAAAACAATTCCCAACTGAGGGAGAGTACAAAATACCCGACCAGCAGTCAACGTCAAGGTCATCAGAACCAAAGAAAGTCCAGGAAACGTGACAGCCAAGAGGAGCCCAAGAAGACGTGATGATAGATGTCACATGGGATTCTAGGATGGAAAGGGACTTGGATACAAACTAAAGAAATCTGAATAAAATGTGGGCTTTAGTTAATATATGCATACTGGTTCACTAACTGTGATGAGTGGACCACACCCATGTACGATGTTAGTAACAGGGAACAGTCTAGTGTACACAGAAACTCTATCCTGTCTTCATAATCTTTCTGCAAATCTAAAACTATTTTTGCTTAAAAACAAGGAACAGAGTTGGGCCAGATGCAGTGCCTCACGCTTGTAATCCCAGCCCTCTGAGAGGCTGAGGCGGGTGTATTGCCTGAGCTCACAAGTTTGAGACCAGCCAGAGCCAGAGTGAGACCCTGTCTCTAAAAATAGCCGAGTGTTGTGGTGGGCGCCTGTAGTCCCAGTTTACTTGGGAGGCAGAGAAAAGAGAATCACTTGAGCCCAAGAGTCTGAGGTTGCTGTGAGCTATGACACCACCGGACTCTACCAGGGAGCAACAAGTGAGACTGTCTCAAAAAAAAAACAAAGGAACAGAGTCAGGTATGGTGGCTCACTCCTGTAATCCTAGCACTCTGGGAGGCCAAGGCAGGTGGATTGTTTGAGCACAGGAGTTTGAGACCAGCATGAGCAAGAGCAAGAGCAAGAGCCCATCTCTACTACTACTACTACTATTAATAATAATAATAATAACATTAGCCAGGTATTGTGACAGGCACCTGTAGTCCTAGCTACTCAGGAGGCTGAGGCAAGAAGATTGCTCAAACCCAGAAGTTTGAGATTGCTATGAGTTAGGCCAAGGCCACAGCACTGTACCCAGGTCAACAGAGTGAGACTCTATCTCAAAAAAAAAGAACTTAAGAGATGTGCCAACTAGCTGCAACCTGTGGCTCTTGTTTAGCTCCTGATTCAAATTAACCAGCTGTGAACTTGGATAAAGTTATGAAGCAGTTGGGGCAGTCTGCACCATAATGGGGTATTCGATGGTATAAGGAGTTAAGAGTTACCTTAGGTGTGATAATGCGATTGTGTTTGTTTTTATTAAGAGTCATGTCTTGTAATAAAAAGCATGTGAACCGTTTTCAGGTTACACAATGTAATACCTGGAATTCGCTTCATAATACAGGCAGTCCCCAAGTTACAAACATCTATCTGACTTACATGCAACTCAAACTTACAAATGGGGGCTGTTACAGTCAGTCTCTGAGTTACAACCATTCAAATTCTTTATGACTCACACTTACAAACAGGGGTTATGGGAGGTAACAGGTAAATGTACCTATTCCAACTTTCAAATTCAGCTTAAGAACAAACCTACAGAACCATCTCATTCATAACCCAGGGAGTGCCTGCAATCTCTGTGGGCTACAAAGGATTTAGGACTGCTGGTCGGTAATTGCTGATGCTGGCTAAAGAGACTGCAGTGGTCCCAATACTAATCTTTCTGCTTTTGTGCAAAGATGGACTTTTTCTATAATAAAAAAAACCCGCACAAAATGGCTGGGTGTTGTGGCGGGCACCTGCAGTCCCAGCTACTTGGGAGGCAGAGGCAAGAGACTCGCTTGAGCCCAGGAATTGGAGGCTGTTGTGAGCTGTGATGCCACAGCACTCTATCCAGGGTGACAGCTTGAGGCTCTGTCTTA